>JBBMJZ010413100.1:3696841-3707971 GCA_037833815.1 Zingiber zerumbet
TGTCACTGCCATTATAGCCTAAGTTGCTATCACCGCACACCAATTGCTACCATCGTCACTGTCATTTGTTGAATGGTCGTCGTCTTCACTTGGCTAACATCGTTGCTTCACCGATGCTCCATAAAAAAATACTTTTTAATTGAGGTGAAATTTTCTTAATTGATTTCTTTCGCTTAGCCGACGTCATTGTTTGCTGCCAGCATTACTGTCATCGTTCGCCGACTCCGTCGCTTTGCCTCTCCTGAGTGAAAATCCTAGCTACGCCACTGATTTAAGCATTGATTATTTGCCACATGATCATATTTTAAGTAAAAAGATGCACCACATTTTTTTTCATCTTTTGGAAGAAACTTTTCACTAATTGGAAGTAACCTTCATCCCTCATTCCTTCCATTTAAATCATTCAATTTAACTAAAGTTGTGAAATATACTCTTAAGCTCTCTTCTCTTCTCTTCTCTTCTCTTCTCTTTTAAGAGTGCTTCTATTTTGAGATATAGACCTTTGTATCTTGGGTGGCGATTACTGATAAATCGTAAACATGTAGGTAGGGCAATATTATCTTAAGGATAGAAGACTTCGTCTTTGTAAGTACCCCATGGTATTTTTGATATAATCAACCAAGTTATGTTGGGTCCTATTATGGTTTAGTCCTTATGTCTAAGTGTGAATGAACTTAGGAGTACAAGAAATTGAGCAAAACACGCAGCTAGCGAGAATGATGACACGGGAGAGAGTTGACAGGTTCGATACGTCCAAGGGGCGAGACGTTGCGGAAGAGTACGTCGGCGGACAAGAAGGAAGCGTGCGACATTCCGAGGGACAAGAAGCCGGAGCGGAAGGTTGCTTAAGAAGGCTGAAAAATGAGTTTAGGTGAGCCCTATTTCGGATGACCGAAATCACCCAAGCAAGCGGAACCAGAGCGGAAGACCCGGATGGGAAGTCAATGAGGAGTTGACTATGGTCCGGGTGCCCGAAGCTACTTCGAGCATCGGACAGATTTGGTCCAGTTGGGGGTACCTTGGCAAGGCGCCCCTGTACGAAGGTGGTCCCGACGCCCGGAGCTGTTCCAAGTGCCTAGACCAGATAAAATATTATCTTTCGCCCGTTGCATAAGCATTGCGGCGCGGATAAAGTTTTATCCATACCCAAGCACCCAGAGCCCTTCCTAGTTTCCGGATCGTGCTACGTTAGCAACGGTCAGTTTTGACTAGTGGGCTAAAAATAGAGCCCCGGTCTTCTCCTTTCAGAATAGCACACTCAATACTTCAAGTTCTATTCAATTCTTCATTTTTGAGTGTCACTTTTGTGTACGAGGCTTCTCCACCTCCGACATTTTGTTCGAGAAGGAGATTTTTCTTCTAAGCTTATTTTCCTTAGAGTAGCAATCCGTTGATTGCCAACCAAGTAAATTGTCACTTGTCTCATACTTATTTTTCTTTCATTCTATTTAATTAAGTGTGTAATTGTGTTGAGCCCGATCGAGTTCAGAAAGGTGTTTGCTTTAAATTAAGTAGGGCAATTCAACCCCCCCTCCCTACCGGTCGTAAGGGATCCACAAGTGATATCAGAGTTCAACTGCTTAAGAAGGACTAACCGTCAACCGAAGTACAAAAGACGATAACCAGACTGAACATCTACCCACCTAAGTTCGAGGTAGAGTTCGTGAATTGAAAAAAGAAGATAGAGGTATTCTTCAAAACTGACTTTGAATTATTGTTAATAATGAAGTATGGTTTGTTAGCACCCAAGGATCAGCAAGGAAAAGACAAAGAAGAACATCAGTGGACGAAAAAGAAACAAGTCGACTTTGTGGCAAACACATGGCAGAATTCTGCCATAAGAAGTCAACAAGATTGGCGCCTACGAGTCAGCTAAAGATCTCTGAGAAAATTTTCTGGAACTACACGAAGAAACCTCAGAGGTAAAACTCACAAGATGAGACATGCTCCGGAACCAGATCAGCAACTTCCAGTTGGAAGAAGGTGAAACCATCGCACATCTACACTCAAACTCAAAGAACTCATCACCGACTCATGAATCTCGGAGAAAATGTAACAAATTAAGATTCACTAAGGAATGCACTTAACGCTTTTCCTAAAACTCCTGAATGGTCAACTCAAGTAAATGCATATTATATCTCTAGAGATTTAGAGATAAGTAATTTAGAAGAGTTATTCTCTACTTTTGAAATTCATGAGTCTAGATGCTCAGATCTAAAGAAGGAGTTGAGGCACAACATTATCTTGAAGGCAAAAATGGATGAATAAGAATCTGAAACTTCTCTCGATGATGACGAAATGACATTCATGGTAAGGAAGTTCAAAAAGTTTTTTTTAAAGCTAATAAGTTTAATCAAGTGTAGGTCAAAAGAAGAAAAAGGAAAGTAAGGTGCTATCATTGTAATGAAGAACGGTACGTCAAAACAACTGTCCAAAACTGAAGAACAAGGACAAGAACAAGAATAAGGATAAAAGATTTATCCAACAGAAACACGAGAATTAAAGGTGAGGTGGGACAAAGTGTCGTCATCAGATTCGGAAGTCGTAGCCTATGCCAGACTTGCACTGATGGCAAGTCACCAAGAAAAAGACGAAGCAAGCTCAGCGGAGATGAGCCTCGAGAGCATCCATGAAGGGAGAGCAACGTCAAAAGAAAGTAGTTCTACAAGGGGAGCATTAGATAATGAGATCGATAAGGTAAGACAGGTATAATCTCTACCTTCTGATAAGTTATTTAAATTTATAAAAATGTTGTCAAAATTTTTTTATAAAATAGAAATTGAAAATGGATTTTTTTTTAAAAAAATGAGAAATTAAAAATAACCTTAGCAACATCTTGTCGATTAGAAGATTTTAGCAAGATAAAAATTGAAAATGAAAAATTGAAAGTAGAAATAAAAAATTTGAAAAATTATGCATGCTCACATATTCAACAAATTAGAAATTATTCAAGACTTAATTAGTATTTCAGATATTATAAGAGCTAAATTAGAAAATTATCACCAAAATATATCCCTAAAAAGTTTTTGATTAATTCGATTGGAAGGAACTTATATTGGATTTCAAAATCGTACTTAAATTAAATTTTTATACATGTCATACTTTTAAATTGATTTAATTTTTATTATTTATTTATAATTATCTAAATATTTTTTTATATAATTTCTGTTTGAAAGTAATTAGATATTAGTTTTTCTGGAAAGAGGATTTCATTTCTTAACTATAGGAAAATTTTCAATATTTTTTGACTCTTATAAATTTTTTAACAAAAATCATATTCTTCAATTTAAAAATATTTTGCAATGCTATTTTTTACAAAATTTATCATATCCTCTATAAGGGAATATTTTCAAATTTTTTTAACCGTTATTAAATTTGCTATGAATTATTTATTCAAATACTAATATTTAATATTAAAAGTTCTTGAAGATTGATTTTTTAAAAATTTATTTTTTTTATAAAAATACTTACTCTTTTATATTTTAAAAAAGTTTTCAAGATTTTTTAAGCTTAGAAACTACATTTAAGTATTTTTTTTAAATACAACTTTTTATAGAAAATATTTTATTTCCATTTAAATTAATTTCATAATTTCATGAACATCTTATCACAACTTTGATTATATCTATTTAATAGTTATAAAAAATTTCAAAATGTTTTCACAATTAGAAATAACTTTAAAATTATTTTTCTCATAATTCATAAAAATCTAGATTTTTTAAAATTTAAATTTATTATAAATGCTAGTCAATTTTTCCTAGATGTTAATTCAGATTTATTTCTAAATTATTTTGCAACATTTCATTTATTTTTAATGTGATTAAAGGAGGAGAATTAGAAATTAAGTTTAGGGGAGGGTACATTCTTTTTTCGCATTAACAGTTAGTAATTGAAAATTATGTATTTACTATTTTTTATTGTTATTTATTTTTAGTTTACCCCTAACTTAACTTTATTGGCTCACATCAAAAGGAGAAGATTGTAATTACATTGTGGTAATTTTGATGTGATCAACCAAGTCAAGTTAGGTCCTGTTGTGGTTTGATCCTTGTATATAAGTGTGTAGGAATTTAGGAGCATAAGAAGTCGAACGAAATACGCAACTAGCAAGAAGAATGGTACGGGAGAGAGTTGACATGCTTGGTGTGTCAGAGGGACGAGGCGCTGTAGAAGAGTATGCTAGCGGGAGAGAAGGAAGCCAACGACGTTTTCAAGGGACGAGAAGCTGGAGTAGAAGGTTTCTCGAGAAAACCAGAAAATAGATTTGGATGAGCCCTATTCTGGATGGCCGAAATCACCCAAGCAAGCAGAACTGGAGCGGAAGACCCAAACACAAAGTCAACGAGGAGTTGACTGTCGTCCAGGCGCCTGGAGCTATTTGGGGGGTCCGAAGTTCGGGCGCTCGAAGCTATTCTGGGCGGTCGGACCTGTTTGGTCCAGCTGTGGGCGCCTTGGTAAGCCGCTCCTGTGCGAAGGTGGTTCGAGTGCCCGGAGCTGTTTCAGGTGCCTGGATTAGATAAAATATTATCTTTCGCATGTTGTGTAGCTGTTGTGACGTAGATAAAGTTTTATCCACTCCTAGACGCACGAACCGTGTCAGGTTAGCAATTGTTAGTTTGGACCAATGGACACTATAAATAGAGTCTTGATCTTCTCCTTTTAGAACAACACACTCAATACTTCAAGTTCTTTTCAATTCTTCATTTCTGAGCGTCACTTTTATATACGAGGCTTCTCCGCTTCCGACATTTTGTTCGAGAAGCAGATTTTTCTACTGAGCTTATTTTCCTTAGAGTAGCAATCCTCTAATTGACAATCAAGTAATCGTTGCTTCTCTCGTGCTTATTTTTCTTTCATTCTGTTTAATTGTGTAATTGTATTGAGCTCGATCGAGTTGAAAAAGGTGTTTACTTTAAATTGTGCAAGGTAATTCACCCATCTCTTGCCGGCCGCAACGGACTCACAGTCTTCATCTCAACCTTAATACTCTTATCTGTGGCGATCGGATAAACTTATACCCGAAAAGGTGTGTCGATATCTAAAAGAACAACTTGATGATCAACGAGATTATGTTGATAAAGACAATACCAAGAAATACATTTATTATCCAAAAAGGTGTCTTGATAACCAAAAGGATGCGTTGAGAGTATAAATGGGATAAGATTCACGTTGTCGTACCAAACTCCACCAATTCAAGCTCATCGTTGAGATAATTAACCGAGCCCAGCTATTGGATCAACACCGTCCATCCATAAATTCCAAGAAGCGCATGCATGATCTAATTAACACTCCAGTTGTGAGCGAGTCTATCTAACCTCAGGTTCTTGCTAAGAGGACTTCATTGAGAGAAGACCCTAGCTAGCTTTTATGGTTTGGTTAATTTTTCGACAGTGGTAGTTCCCCTTGGCATTTTGGTTTAGAGCATCCCCATGGTTTGAAGGTTTTTAGGATTTTTGTGTGGCTCCCACAAAAAAGGATGAAAGAGATTAAGAAGTTGGGTAAATTTCCAACCCAGCTTCCTAATATTCGATGACAGAAAGATTCGGTGACAGAAAGAGCTCTGTTGTGGATGCCCTTAGGCTAGCTAGCTATCATCACGGGTACGTGCTTTCTCCTTAAGTTTTGCTAGTTCTTGATTTCGGTTAATTAATTTTTCAACAGGAATAAGATCGACTCATGACTAAACCATACGGGACGGTGTGGTAATTAAAATATGGGGTATTGTCATATGAGATCTTGGGGTCGAACTCGGTGTGACTGAGCATGACATCTCTCATGTCTTGGTCATTTATACTAATAACTAGTAGCCACCCATGATTTACTTCCTCCGTGTTGGACAAGGGACGGGTTGACAGGGGCGAGCGAATCGCCTTCTGCCACATAATTGCTAGCTTCAAGTACTAGTTATAAAGCAAACAAAAAAATTCAGAATAATTATATATATTTGATCAAAAATGTTATAGAACTCAATAACATGTTTAAATCTCAATTAATTAAGATCAACAAGACGTAACTAAGTCAGAACTGAAATTGAAGGTTAATTTTTTAGGAAAAAGATTGAGTGTACGTATATAGCATGGCAACGGAAGAGAGAAGAGCTGACCGAAACAAAGGCCGGGTAGAATATGATTTGCGCGCGATCATTCAGCACGTCGACGGCGGCGTCGTGGATCCCCGGCAGCCGCTTGACTGCCTTCTCCACCGACCCAGCGCAGGCGGCGCACGTCATCCCGACGACCGAGAACACAGCCACCTTCTTCGCCTCTTCCTCCCTGTGTTCCGCCCCAGCACTGCTCGCCTCCAGATCCTCGTCGTCTCCAGCCGAGCCGACCGCCGCAGACGACTCCTTCCTCTTTGGGTACTTGGGCATCGAAGGGTAGCGTGGCCGCGGCGAGAGGCTCCGTGACATCTGGAACACCTCCCCTCCGCGGAGGCACGATATCAGCATCCCGGCGTTCACCATCCTTCTCCTCCGACGAGTTCTGCTCACCGTCTGCCTCTAGCTCCCGGAAAATGAATTTAAAGACGTATACCCTGCCGTGGCCGCATCCAGCGCCCGCATCATATGTTATTAATATAATTAATTACATTTATTTTTACAGAGTGGCACTCACGTCCAACAAAATTTAAAATCATCTTTAAAATGTAATTTAAAATTAATTTGATGTACTACCATTGACTTTGGAGATGTGACACCGTACCAGAATTAAAAATACCAAACTATTCGCGTGAGCTAGGCTCTCCTATAATTAATACAGGGAGAGATCACGGAGAAGAAAGCTGCCCTATCATAGTTATATATGATTTTACCCTGGGACGTGTGTGTAATAGTGTATTGCTAGAGTCACTATCAAGATTTCAATAGTCTCTCATATAAAAAAATATAATTTAATATCATAATTAATTTTAATAAAAAAAGTTAAAAAAAACACCTAAAATATTTATAGAAGTTTCTCTACTCACAATATTATCAATTTTAAGATGTAAAATTAAAAAAATATATATTTTTAATTAATTAATGATTTTTTTAATAATACATCGCAGTCTCAACATATAAAATATATATATATCAAAAAATATTACTCCCTCATTTTGTGAGCACCAAGTATATTTTTTTAGATCTTAAGGTTTAGAATTTATGATTTAGAGTTTAGTTAGAGTATATATATATATATTAATTATTTGGGATATTCATCAATAAGGTTTGATCCTGTCTGAGTCGAAGAGGTGGATGCTGGGGATGTAGCGCTCCTGTTGACTCTGTGTAGATCTCCTGCTGATGTGGACGTGCAACCACAAGACGTCAGTGCTGAGCCGGGGAGGGGTTCCCCGGCGATGACCCTCCAACGCTCAAGTCAGGTCTCAGGCGGTAAAGAAGTGAAGTAGAGAAACGAAAAGCAGCAGCGTAACCGTAGCTACAGTAGAATGAGTATACCTCTGATGAAGCTTGGGGCTCCTTATATAGAGCTCGACCCGGGCGCGCGCACGCACGCTTCCCAAAGCATGCACGCTTCTCAAAGTTTACCATGAAAGAACGTGTCAGTAAAGCGTCCCTGACACCATACCTTAACACCCCAAGCATATCTCTGACAA
Organism: Zingiber zerumbet; assembly: GCA_037833815.1. Taxonomy (NCBI): domain Eukaryota; kingdom Viridiplantae; phylum Streptophyta; class Magnoliopsida; order Zingiberales; family Zingiberaceae; genus Zingiber; species Zingiber zerumbet. The sequence goes on from JBBMJZ010413100.1 coordinate 3,704,435, forward strand.
GACAGTGGAAGTTTCCACCGTACGATTCTATTTGACCATGCCGCTAGCCATGTCGTCTGTCGGTGGCACGAGTTCCTAGAAAGATATCACCAGCTGCTCCTTTTGTCTGTTACTGGGCTGAGCGGAAGAGCCGCTCGACCAGTTTGTTGTCCGATTGATATCGTGGCCGGGCCGAGTGGGATGTCCGCTATTCCAATGGTCCGTTGTCTCGGCTCCGTCCTATCGAGGCGAGGGAGCCATGCCTGCTTGGTCGGGGGTTGTGTCCACTGTTCGGCCGAGCCGGATGGCCGCTCAGCTCTCATCACTCCATGCTTGAGCTTTCTGAGCGTCGGAAGCTCGGTATTTGTCCGAGCTGTCATAGTGCCGGATCGGGTAGTTCCCGATCCGATTGGACAAGTGGGTCGCCCGATCGGAAGAATATATATATATAGGGCGTTGACTGCCTTAACCTTGATCTTCCACGTGTCATTGACCCTCCTTGAGACGGGAGCCCCTTCTTACCACCGGATCAATGTTAGTTATTATGAAAGTTATAAAAAAAACTCTCATAATAAATAAATAAATTTATAGCATCAAACTACCAACTAAATAAAATTGAAAATATAACAAAATTAAAATAACCAAGTTAAGTTAAAAAAAACCATTTTAAAGACTTAATTTAATTTAGCCCCACCTCTATTTGATTCCATTACCTTTGAAGAACACGATTCTTGGCTTATTACCTTGATGCATGGAATCAGATTAAGAAAATATTAATTCAGTTAATTAATCTTGATTTGACCTTGAAGATGTGAATGCATGCATTAATTAATCAATGCCATTAATTATTTGCCAAGTTTTACGTCTATGTTCCGAGGTAATGACTATGTTAATTAAATCATTAATTAGCATTCATAATCACACGTAAGAAGCCGACGCAAATGGAGAAAAAGTATTTTTTTTTAAATGATTAAAAATAATGATGACACAAGAGTCTATGTAATATGATCTAAATGGTTGACTTTTTACAGAATGTTATTGGATGATTATTAAATGGAGCATGTATTTGCAATTTTGTAATTTACTAAAGTCAAATTAAGTTCAAAAGTAAAATACTACATTTGTCGAATCAAGAATCTTGATAGTATCTTCGAATCAAAGAGTGTTTGTTTATATTTTATATACGCATAAGTTTAACTCTGATTTGAATAAGAAATCATTTGGTATAGTTGAGATAATTAAATAGTATTATTCAAGGCAATTAATGAATTATGTGTTGATCTCATTGCGTGAATAAAATAAAGGGTTTGTCTATCAACAAATCTCCACAATGTCTATTATTTCATTTGATTTAACATTGTAAGTTAGAATGAGCATGAAAAATTGTAAACGGCATGTTTCATTATACGAATGTGCTCCTTTCCACAATGATGATTGAACTCGATCGCTAGGTGAGTTGAGTGATTTTGCTAAGTTGTGTTGATAATGGGAACCTGTAAACTTGGGTTGTCAGGATACACACATTGTCCATATTTAATTGGAGTAAATTATCATAGTATCCCGGGTGGATTCCCATTATATAAGCATCCAAATCATTTATCCTAAGAGAGATAAATAAAGGAAAAAGCAATAGAGAAATACAAAGATAAAAGGAGAACGTCTAAACAAGAGAAAGATTTATTTCGTGGATCTACGAAGAGTTTTCCGATTCTATGATCGCTTTTCCGTTAAGATAACAAGCATCATTCCTTTTTAGGATATCACTTCGGAAGATCACCGTAAGTTTTATAGTTTTTACATGATTTGTATTTTATATATCATGCATTTCAAAATAACAATGGAATTAGAATGCATGATTTTATGGAGTTTTATAAACTCTTTTGTAAGATTTTTACAGATATTTATGGAGGGGTCATGGCGTGGGTGGTGGAGAAAAAGTGGTGGCAACGTGGAATGAGAAAAAAAATATTGAGGAAGAAACCATAGGTTTAGTGGAGGAAAAGTTTGGTTTAAAAAATAAATTAAATTAAAAGAAATGTTAGTTTTATTTTGTTTATTAATGCATGTGGTTTTTATTAATGCATCTTCTTCGATCACAAGAAATTAATTTGACTTGGGTAATTAATTAGACTTACACTTGAAATATCACGGTTTGGTTCACTTGAATCAGACAGGATTCAAACTCAAATGGGCTTGGTTTGAAGTCTAATTTGAATCAGATCAGATTAGTCCTATAAATCTAACTGGTTCAATTAATTGAGCTTAGACCAGATTTATTCTATTGGATCAAATTTGATCAAATATATTAGATTTATTTTAATAGATCAGACTTAATCTAATGAATATTGTTTTGATCAAATGAACCTAGATTTGATCAATAAATCTAAAATTGACTTAAATGAGCTTAGATTAAACAATAACAAAATATAAGTATAGAAGATCCATGTCTAATTAGATTAGTTCCAAGGAGGACAATAGATAAAGTTCAAGGTTATATTTCCTAATCGATCAGTCCAGTGTGTCAGTCCGCTGGAGCTCCTCAGATAAAGAAAATTAATTTTTCTTATTTGCTTATGGATTATGAATATTTTTCTATACATATATGTGAATTGAAATAAACTGATTTTGTTACTAATTTGTCGGTTCTATATTGACATTATTATTTTTCAATTTCAGATATCATGGATGATATGCAAGATGACTCTTTGCGATGTGCGATGGAATGAGCTACGGGAGGAGATTCAGGAGATCGAGTATGACCCATTTATGGGGGTCAGAGGATAAATTGGACGTCTTGATCGATTGTTCTAGAAACTCGAACAAGAAGAGTTTTCAATCCTACATAATTATAGGATATGGACTTTGATTCAAGGTATCCAGAGGTGGTAGCACACCATATATACGGGCACTTTAAAGAGCGCATCACATATGCAGAATTGTGTGTAGAGTTACTTCACCATGACTATCTAGAGGAGAATCCTGAAAATTTTGAGGAGGATCTAGAGGATGATCCAATGGAAGATTCTGAAGAATCAGAGAAGGATCTAGAGGAAGATCCTGAAGAATCTAAGGAGGATTCCGAAGAAGGTTTGATTTTAGACCAAATGGAAAATCCTGAAGTTAGTGTACCTAAGATTGCCTCAAATGAGTTCAGGTTGAAAGAGATTAAGTTGACCACTACATTGGTATTTGTCCTAGTGGGAGTAGCGTTGACCTATCTAGTTTATTAGAGTTATGTTATTATTACTGTCATTATGTAAGAATAGTATTAGTCTATTTAGTTTTTTGAGTCATATAATAATTTCTGTCGTTATGTACAAACAAAGTTATTTTATGAAAAGTTATCTTATATGTTAATAAATTTAATTTAATGATTAGTTCATGTTTACTTTAATGATTTGTTCATTCTATGATTAGTTTGTTTGTTGGGATATGTGTAATAATATTTACCAATGTTGATTTAATTGGATCATACGAATGATGAGTGGAAAGATAATTACCACTTAATTTTATAAATTAACTCAAATTAACATTGAATCAATCATAAATTACATGCAT
>JBBMJZ010413100.1:3723166-3753984 GCA_037833815.1 Zingiber zerumbet
ATTTGCTGCTCGATCCCAGCTCCTTTTTCCTCTTTCCAATAAGAAGCTGGGATCGAGTAGCAAATTTGAAGTAAAGAAATAAGGGTGTAAAAACACTCACAGATTCTTATACTTCAAACTTAATACAACTTTCTTCCCCAAGTAAAGCTCAAGGTCTGCTTGAATGCTTTGCAAGGGTCTAGACTACTTGCTTATATAGAAGGATGACAGAGATGCTGGGTGCTCATTGGGCCTATCATCACATGCTCTGTGTCCTTCCTGATAAGAAGGAATCTTCTTTACAGCAACGATAAGATTCGCTTTTTCTAAAGTAGTACTATATTGTGATCTCCTTTGCTGGCGATAAGATTCGCTTTACTAAAGGAGCCTACTTTATTTGAAAGCTTTAGACAGGTAGCAGGTTGCTTTGTCTTCTCATGGGCCCGCCACTTCCGCATGAGATTCTTTACAACTTAAAGGAGTCCATCTGACGAAAAGCATCATGTAGGAGGTTGGCAGCTGTTGTTAACTGTTCATCAATTTGTTTAGTTGTCGGATACCAATCTCCCCACCAATTATCTTAGTGCTTCTTCGTCGGCACTCTTGCTCTTTTAGCCAGTGTAGTAGCCGAAGCTACTGGAGGGCATTAGCAGCCTGTACTGCAGCTTGCTGTGTAATTGATGGAGTTGTCGTCCTTTTTCCTCATAGTCGTCAAGGGAAATTGGATATTGTTGGTGGAGCTCTTGGAGCAGTTGCTGGTATTGTCTAGCAAACTGGAGAGGGTTTGGAGAGCTTGGGTCATCTGAGCTTGGACTTCCATGTTGGGCCTCCTCTCTAGTTCTTGAAGTGTTGGAGCTACCAATTCCAGTTGTGTCAGGATTTTGTCCGGCCATTCTGTAATTAAAAGACAAGAGATTAGTCTAGATAAGGCGTCAACCAATTGATTATCTTTGCCTTCAATGTGTTCGAAAGTTATTTGAACGCCGGTGCCTATAATATAATCTATAAAGGCAAGTCACCTAACACGGGATGGTTTGTTAGTGGATGATTTTCCAAAGAAGCTGATGATAGCCTGACAATCTGTTCTGATTATAAGTTCCTTTTTGTCAAGGTAGTAGTGGGCTTCCAAGGAGTTCATCATAGCATGAATTTCAGTGTCAATCGTAGATTTTAAAGGAGAGAATTTGCCACTGGCATATGCACAAACTCGTTTTGTTACTTTAGAATCATATCTGTTTTTCTTCCATTTGCATACGCCTCCCCATACATCCATCCACCTCGAGTATTATAAAACAATTTTCTGGTGTTACCTCAATGTCTGGAAGGTTTTGGACTAGTTTTTTGATTTGTCGGACTAAAGCCCAATCTTGAGAATTCATTTGCTTATTACCTGTTGGGCTTGTCTTGGCATAAAGTGGGCTTAATAATTTGCCCAAATTAGGAATATAATTCCTAGCGTAATTAAGAAGACCTAGCCAGGATCTCATTCCATGCTTGTTTAATAAGAATTGCAGATGCAAGTGGTAACGAAAGCAAGGTTCATAGAATTAGAGCATAGAATCATTGATAACTTCATTCTACGCCATAAAGTTGTGAATTGGATCTTTTTCACTCTTACTGGGAACTTTGGCATATGATCTTTATTCTGAACTACAACTTGAAGTATGCTAAATGCACCAATAACATTCATTACTTAATAGTGCATATTCTGTAACAATTTCAATTTTTGCTCAAGCTAGCATGTCTTCTTTGTTGTTTCAAATCTCAGTGTGACTGTTTCATCTGAATAGTTCTAAGCCACACTGCAATCAATCAACAATCAAAGATTTGGTGAATTCTCTACAAATTGTTGCATGTCTACATGTTTTGGAGAGGAACCAAGTGCATATGCTAGGCAGTCTTTCTTCTTTTCCTTCGCAAATAGAAAACGTTTGGAAAGTGGATATATGGTACTCTTGTTATCGTTAAATAATAATTTTTTACAAAATTAAAAATTTCCTTTTTGTAGTTGGAGATGTTCAAGAGGCAACTGATGGACTCATTAAGCGGCGACAGGTTACCTGTATGTCAAATGTGTACAAGTAGTGTGTAAAATTTTACTCATATTGAGTTATCACTTTTTGCTTTTCCTATGCATAGCATCAATCAGATTCTGTTGATATTGGAATGCAAAAACCACCAATCGCTAGAGTATCTTCTTGGAGAGGTAGAGTTCCGTCCGATTATTTGTCTCTAATAGTTATTTTCATCATTGATTTTTTGTTCAATTCTAACATAAAAATGCAAACATAAAGTTTCCTAATAAACAATTACTCACCACCCATGCATAAAAAAAATCTAGTATTTTTGTTGCATCTTTTGGCCCCCTCTGTCAAACAATAGAAATATCTTACTGGAACTGTTTTCATATGTTTACTGATTATTTATTTCTATTTTGTGGATTTGTGGAACAAGATGATGATAATATTAGTCAAGTGGTTGCAAATGAATCAGCTGAAATAAAAGAAACAGGAGAGTCCAGTCAAGATGGTACACTTTTTACAATTAATTTTGATAAAGCACTTCATAGATATAAAAATAGATCGATGCTGATGAAATCCGATCATCTTTTGAAAGCAGATCCTAGTATGCATCAGTTCTCAATCACACCATACATCTCACCAAAGCTGACTCCTACCACCACACCAAAAGGTTCTTCAACTAAAGGTACTCCTATAGGATTCTCAACTATCAGATCATCACCTATATTCTTGTCTGGAGCAACATCACCAACATCTCAATACGGAGAGCATGGTTCTATGTCACCTTTGTATGCTTCCAGTCAGCAATCTTCAACAGCCAATTCTCCTCATAGGCAATCATTGCCAGGTTAGCATTAGTCATTTATGAGGATGATCACCAATTAGTTACTCACTTTTTGTGGCTAGTGTGAATTAATTGTGATTTATTAGGACGTACTTCTCGTACAGACGGAAAGGAACTCTTCCGTCAAGCAAGGTTAGTTTCTTTGACCATTTGCTTTGTACACTATCAAGAACCTACTGTTCAATTTGTCCGTCCGATTCAGGATCCGCCTATCATATGAGCAATTTGCTGCATTTTTGGCCAATGTCAAGGAGTTCAATGCTCATAGACAGTCAAGCAAGGTATAACAGTGCCCTAATTTACTACAAGTTGCTCTCTTTTCTATATGTTCCTTGCATTTAGTTCCATACGTCACAAGACTCTTATCACTTAGGTAACTCTGTTTTTGTGAAGGATACTTTGGCAAAGGCTGACAAGATTTTCGGTATAGAGAACAAAGATCTCTATCTCACCTTCCAGAGTTTGGTAAATCGTGCCAGACAATAGATATAAAGGGTAAATAGGTTTAAACACGCCGACAGCTATTCATTTTTTGAGATTCTTTCTCTCATTTTCCTTCCGCTGAATGTTTTCTCTGAAAATAGACTTTTTGGTATGTTCATTGTTCATTTGGTCGTTAGAGTCAACTTTCTTCTCATCAACTATTTTTGAACATTCTAACTTAATCCAAGGGTAACTAGTTGTAGTACTGCTTAAACATCAAATGCAAAACGCTAAAGTTATCGCTATTTGGACTTGTAGGTGACATGCAAATTACTCATTGATCACATCCTCTCTTATTAGTACAGTCACTGAAGGCATTGCTGCGTAGGAAAGTAAGATTTGTATTTGTATTGTCTTCGAGGGATCATAAATAAGGAGTTTTGTTACCAATTCTTTTACTTGTAAAAAAAACCGTCAAAATGTTTGTTGCCGACGAGTGCTATAGAATACATACCAATTCAATTTTAGCAGTTTGTATATATTCATATTGAAATCAAAATGATTTTATTTATTTATTTTTTGATAATTTCACCTATCTTTATAAAGTGAAACCAAATATATATAATGATCAATTACAATCTCAATTTGAATTATTAGATTCTATTTATCAGTTTCGAACAAAAGTTGAGAATACATGAAATCAGGAGCAACCCATTTGACCAGAGCACGTCGCCTGAAACCCTCTTTTGATTGGAGAAAGTGTAGCAAAATACAAAGTATTCAGGACTGGAATTATCATCGGAATCAGTTGGTTTCTTCTTCTACCTACGTTTACAAGCAGCTTACATCCCACTGATTTTTTCTTACTAGATGTGGATCATCTGGATTGAATTTACTTCCTTCTTGATTATTTTGCATTGGACATACATTCTTTCTACATTCAACAAGCACTGCCTTCGTCTTCCTTCGAAGGGTCACATGAGAAGCAGCAGCTGAGAAAAACCTTCATGGATGCCTGGCACTAACAAGTTCAATGTCAAATATAAGCGTGCCAAGAGTTGAACCTTCTCCATTAGCAAGTCGAGTAGGGTTGAAAATGGTGGTAAACAACCTCTGCCGATCAAAGAACTGTATGAAAAAGGAAAAAATGACATTTTGAAATTATGAGAACAAGAACTGAGAGTTCAAACTTTGGTTGAAAACAATTCACTTAAACTAGGATGTGGATCCATAAAACTCTGAACACCAAGGTTACCTTTAGGCCATGGATATACGCTATGCTTCTGTACAACATATTCATCTACAATGCAATTTTGAAAGATGCATGAATTGCAAACTAAGTGCTTTAACACATACATCAGGGGGTATTGGTTCCTGGGACATGTTCTGGTACCCTTGCGATGGTGGTATAATTACGCGTCGAATACCTCCAACTTTCATTGACTTCACGGCTGCTTCAATGCCTGAGATCACCTAATAAATCAAAATAAAACATGGGAAAATCAGAGGTATATGAGGCTTTGGGTTTGTAAATGGCCAAAGCTTCTTCAAAGAAAAGAAAAAACTACAACAGCTTTCACAAAATTTGACTGCCAAAAGAGCACAGTGAGCTATTATATAAATATAGCTTATGAGGTAATCTTTGGCAATGAATTTGATTTAATTAGCATATCAATAGAGGTTTTATGGCACAATCAGTGGAACCCACAAAAATGGAATTCATCTACAAAGATCCCAGTATTGCACCAAGTTATAATATATCATGATGCAACATAGCAATGTAGCTGTCTTAGATAGTTGAGACTAATACGGTTCGTTGTTTCTGTTTTCATTGTTATGGCTAACAATCTAATGTGGCTCTTAAAAGTTAAATGGGAAAACATTACAGCTTAATCTAATAAAATCCTAGGGTACCTTTCCAGATCCAAGAACAAATAGAAAGGGAACAGGGTCACCCATCTCATCCTTGTGGTCATAGGTCGAGTCAAAGCGCCATCCCTGTTTCGCTGCCAACCTTCCATAGTAATGGATTGATACCTTCATAACAAGGATTCAGAACCAGTAAATATGTACAATAATTTCAAGTACCAAGGATGGAAAATCAACTTGGAGTTGTGATTTATGTGCATGATATCATATGAAAATGAGAACACAAACACTACCAAAATGGATATAATATCTATTCGCAGTATTTTTAGGAGTGCGTTTAGAGTAAAAGAATCAAGATTGTGGGCAAACATTCAGCAAAATACAATTTACAGACCTCAAAGTATGAATAAAGTTTCATGTACTACTAAAATAAACTGCAAAAATTTTATCTAGTTAGCAATTCTCTTACATAGCGTGGACAAGAAATATTCATGCAAGCATGTAGGAAAACAAACCCAGTTCCAACATCAAAGTCAATGAAATTGTTAACAGAACTTCATTAATATTCTCTTTGAACCTATGACTTAAAACAACTCATTCATAAAGAAGATCACTTCCATAGTAATATTAGACAATACTTCATCAGGCCAATAAGAATAAGATTCATGTAGATAATCCATCGCGACAAATACTAAAAACACAATTATTGCTGTTACTATAGTACATCTAATGCAGTATGAAGTGGAATTCTGTATCTCATTGATGTTCAGATTGCCTTCAGTATAATTTGCAAAACGTATTGTTCTTTGCTAGTAGTACAATACTTTTCTGCACCTCTCCTCCCTTTCATTCACCTTCAAAATCCATCATGTAGTTTCTTAAATTTACACATTAACAATATGCATACTATAGAGTAGAAAATTCTACCTTTTGGTAGAGTAGAAAATTCTACCTTTTGGTTTCCCCAAAGCATTAACAATATGCACATTAAAGAGAAAATTCTATCTTAATGCTTCAGGAAGTCAATGGTAACAGTTTATACTCATGAATTAGAGCCTCCGTTTGTTAAGGGCAGTGCAACTCCAAAAGGATTTTTGTTTTTCACTTGATGACATAGTGGGATAAGGCTTGGTTGTTATCGCTGTTGTTGTATGTAATCTTAGGATGACACTCTTGAGATTCAAATATTAATGATCCGTATAACCTTACCAATAAGTCTATTAGTTCTACTAGCTCCTAAAGAATCTGCAATAAAAATATTCCTGTTTCTAACATTCTCTAGAGGCAATGAATGATCTCCAGTGTAAAAAATCTATATATATACCATTGTAACTTTGAAGATTACAATGAGGGGAAACATGGAAGAAAATAATGAAAGAAATAGCAGGCCATCAAACAATAACTTGCAATCAGGCCACTTACTCTCCTTCCCTCACTTCCTCCCAAACAGTGCGTTAGGGAGAGGCCAATGAATCAGCAGAAACGTAATAACATAAGAATTACAGTAAAACAATGTGATACTTATTTACCTGATCTCCGTCGACAGGGATTTCACCGTAACCTTCACGAAGGTCCAGGGCCCTCACTCCACCGGACCCAGGGAGCTCGAAGAAGGCCGGGGTCGCCGAAGCAGGAACCGGAGGGGGCGACGGCGGAGTCGCGGAGGAAGGAAGGATAGCGAAGAGGGGAGCGGAAGAGAGGAGCAGGGCGGAGGAGGAGAACAGCGACCTCCTCGTCGTCGGGTGCGGACTTTTGTTGGTTAGGGCTTTGCGAAGCAATTGGGGATTGGAGGAGGAAGACGGCGTCAGTGACAAGGCCGTCGCCATTTTTTTTCCTTCTAAAATAATTGTAGGTGCATTTAACACTTTACACTTAAAATCATATAAAATTTCAATCTCTAGATTTTACACTAATTATCCAAAAACTCCAAAGATCAATTTCTTTAAAAGTTCGGGGTAAAATAAAATTTCCCCTTCAACTAAAGCGCCCACCTGTCTTTCAGTTATTGCTTCAAGCTTTATATTGCCTTCTCGGGCCGGTTGACTGACAAATTCCTTTCTATCTAAATATTCTATAAAAATAATCAACAAATTTCTTTTATTTTTTTGGACGTTTATTATCTGAATTTGCATTTTGGTTAAAAAGAGGGATTTTTTTTTTATCACCAAATGTATTAACAAATAGGGCAGCTTTTGGAATGATTTGATTGATGAAGTGATTTTTAGTTAGCATCAATAGCCAGCCTCAGGGCTATGGAGAATTTGTATGAATTTTCCTTCAAATAAGGCGTGCAATCAAAGGATACTAGTATTATGCCTAGTGATTGGTGAAAAAATTCTATGGGATTAGACCGATAATCCAGGGTTAGTTAATAATGCTAACTAGGTTTATATTTTATCCTGGGACTATGGTGCCTCGATAGGACATCCAGATTGTCACCCAAGTACATACAATTTGATCTCCAACTATGACATATTTATAGAAATTTTTCCTCCAAATAGGGAGGTCAACCAAAGGATGTTGGGCTTCTAGGGAAGGAGAGCCTTGGCACAATGATAAAGTTGTTATTTTGTTATCAAAAAATTACGGGTTCGAATCCTGAAAACATTTAGAATCAATAATATCTAGTTCCTAGAATGATCAACCAATCTCATAGAAGCTTCCATCGACGATAGCACTCCCAGTAAATGATCCATTAATCTAACATTCTTAGATTAACTATCCATTAAGAAACTGGGCATGTCCACTACCTCATTATCTCGGGGGCATGATGTGAACTTAATAGTAAGATGTGCTCATTGGCTGCTTCAGTCTTGAAAATTTTCTTATTCAGCAAACCAACTACTATCACAAAACACTATACACAAACACAAACATCTGTTTTACAAGTTAAGGTTGTTTACATGATTAAAAATAGAAACTCAAATTGGCATGCAGTCCCCTACTGCACACCGTCGGGTAGGAATCGAACAAAAATAGATTCATAACCCAACACAAAATGCAGGGAATCAATTGTTGTATTTGATTCCCTAACGAATGACAAGAATTATGATGCTACTGCTGCTTCCGGTGAAGCTTTTGGAATCAAAAAACAAAAGAGATTATACACACAACAAAGAGAGAAACTAAATTACCAAAACCATGCTAGTATCTCTTCCCGAGAATAATTCCGATGAATACCGAAACTAATGCCACTCCTAAGATGAACTTGAAGGCCATGATTACTGAAGGATCTGCATCGACGTGAACAATAGGGAATTCACCCTCGGTATCATGGTGTGCCCATTTACTTGTGATCTTGAGTGCTGAGGTGTCCAATCCAGGATCTCTTGATGTCACCTCCATTGCAACCTTCATTTCAGCTGGAGAAGGTATTCTCTTGACCTGAAGAAACATGGAACGAGAATTAACAAGTGTTTTGTACAGATAACAAAGAGAACTTGACCGATTCAACATAGTGGGTTAGAGTTACCTCTCTCACATTTGTTGCGCAAGCCAACTTCAATGCATTCTCAAGATTGATAATCTTCATTTCCATTTCAGCAGTCTTACTGAGTTTAAGTTTTAATTGGTTAAGTTCCGCTTGGAGAATTCTCACCTTTTTAGCTTCTTCTTTAACCTGCACAGTCCAAATAGTAGCAAAACTGAAATAAGCTCATCTACAAATAATAAGGAACCTTCCAGGTGCACAACAAATGTTTTGTTGTTGCTCAACTTTTTCTACTCTGAAGCACTTCAGAATGAAGTGTTTCTAATACTTAGGCTGAGGAATAAACCAGTAACAAACTATTTCATGTTACAATTGAAATGTATTTTCAGGTGCTAAACGGTGAGTACTCAGCAATAACAAACTGTGGAATAGAACTACAAACAGCTTAAAGTCAAAAGATATTGCCTAAAGATTATACTAAGAAAAGTTGCCCTATAGACACCCCATTACAATGTCAATGGGTAAAAGAATTACTTACCTCCTTGTATATATCCTTTGGCAGGTTGAATGCATCACAGTTGAAGGTGAGGGATAGAGGGAAACAAAAGGTTCTAATGAAGGTAATTAAATGTGACAATGAATTTGAGATACACTTGCTAAGAATTCATTGCTAATCGACCTGAAATACTGAAGACTAATATGACTTGCTGTTATAGAAAGAACCGACCTTATCCTTGTACTGTGTTTCGGCTTCTAGCAGCTTCTGCTTAAGCTCCTCAACTTGTTTTTCTGGTTGCTTGTTACACTCAAATGAGTCAAATGACCGCTTCAGAGCTTGATTTTTGAACTCCTTTGCTATCAACAATTTTTTCTGTGAAAAGTGATTTACTAGTCAGAAAAATTCGCTACAATTGTTAATCAGGTCACAGATTGATATATTGAAATGCCAATTCAATAACAAAGAAAAATAATAAACTGTGAAGATTGAAGACAATAACATAAAATTGTTTTATATCACATTATTTTATTAGTTCCACAGACCCAGAAGTGACACTTGAAACCATAAAACACTAGCAATCCCGTGTGGGCAGTACACATTTCGTTATGTTGTCATTAGACAAGGTCTCTATATGTAACCCTGTATTGGTCCATCATAGCAGAAAGAGATCTAAGAACCATATCACATACGTTCGTACACCCAGATTTTCTCTTCAATTGGCAATATATGAAAACTGCATCATACAAAACCCTGCTACAATTTCATAATAGCCTTTTTATGATTGACCATATTTAACAACGTCAAAGTCTAGCCATATCAAGAACTGTAGTGCATAAATGAACAATCATGACACAACAGGAATGTCAACGTCTGTTTACTATGTGCAATAATTGCACATAGGTTTCATTACTTCATAGGAAATAATAGCATGAAAAGCTGATGAATTTGAAACGGAAGTTTAAGATTTTACCTGTTCCGTTATGGTTCTATGTGCCATATCAAGTTGCCTTAAAATTTGCTTTAACTGTTTGTCTAAGGCATTTTTTTCATGGATCAAGCTTGCATGACCCTTCATTCTTGCAGTTAGTTCTGCATCCTTCTCTGCAACTGCAGAGACCAAACTTTCAACCTGAAATTTCAAGTTCATGCGAGATGTTAACAACTAGTGACAAACATCAGTGTCAAAATCCTTCCTATGGAATAAGAATTCATAAAATACCTCTTTCGTATAACTTTCCTGGGATAATAGCATCTTTTGTTCAAGCTCCAAAATGTGTGCTTTCAAAATAGATTTATCAGACAGTTCTGCTTTAAGATTTTCTACAAGAGCATTAAGAGAGAACTCATTTGCTTTATATTGGCCTAATTTTTCTTCAGATAAGACAATAGTTGCTTCAAGTTCTTCAATTGCCTTCTCATGCATTCTGCTGATCATGATGTTCTCTTCCAAAACAGAGGTTATCTGCAAACGTTCGTGTCTGTGTTAACAAATTTCTCATCCATCCCATCATGTTTAGTTACAGGATATGTGCACCTAATATAAATCTATATCATAAAACTTAAAGTACTTAATTTACATGGATCAATTGAGGATAGGAATTAACTAACCCGCGAATGAAGTTTCTTATTTTCATGGTCAAGCACTAGTACTGTGGCTTCCATCTCTTCCTTTTGAGATGCCAGCTCTTTGAAAGTTCTCAAATGAGTTTCCAGTGAAAGCAGATTCTCTAGCATCTCTCCAGCCTCCAACCCTCTCACCTTTTGTTCTTCATCAGACTCATGGAGCTGGGCTTCATTTTCCTTGAAACAAGATTCAGTTGTAAATTGGAGCTCCAAACCTCTTGAATGTGCCTCAGTTGAAGTTAATATGCTGCTAGAATAAAAGGTGTGTTTCTCAACAATATAGTCATCAGAATGGATGGCTTCCAATAACTCATCAACCTTATTGACTCTATCGCGTTGAGCAGCTAACTCTTCCATGGGTTTTAAGTTCGATGCCAGTTGTTCCTCGCCAATTGGATTGTTTTCAGATGCCTTTTCCTTAGGCTCCTCAACATGGGCTTCAAAAGAAATCACATTCAATGAATTCACAGACAACTCTTCTTTAAGTGAAGCAATAATTTTGGTAGCTTCCGAGGCTTGTTTTTTATGAAATGCCAATTGTTCTTCAAGTGAATTAAACTTCTCAAGTAATTCCATTGCTTCAGATTCCTTTTCTTTGAAGCTTGCTGTGACTTCCTGGAGTTTCAAGTCTGAATTCTTGAGTAGAGATTCAGTTAATGAATTTAACTCCAAATTTCTTGCTGTAGCTTCTGCCACAGAAAATCTGTGATGCTCCAATTGTTCTTGGGAAAAAGTTAGATTTTGTCTCAGTTCTTCTAGCATAACAGATTTTGCAGATAATTCTGCATTGAGATTTTCCACCATAGAAGAAAGAGAAAAATCCCTTGCCTTCAGTTCCATTAGTTTGTCTTCCAATTCAACTATAGTTGCTTCATGTTCTTTTTTTGTCTTTTGATATACTTCATCAAGCACAATCTTCTCTTCCATGATAGAAATTGTCTGTAAAATGAATTACTTCATCTGTTAGAAAACAAAGTTGAAAATTTTCTTATATAACTAGACTAGAGATTTAAGACTATATTCACTCACCTGGCTCTGGAGATTCTCCTTTTCAGCATTCAACACTTGCATGAGATTTTCCATTTCTCTCTTAGAAGAATAAAGGTGCATGGATACATCCTCTTTCTCTCCAACAGCTGCATCATATTCTACTTGCAAATTATTTATTTTGGTCTCTTTTGCACTAAGTTCGGCAGACAAACTCGAGTTGTGTCTCGTTAAATGTTCATTCTCACTTTCAAGTTGGTTGATTTTACTTTTTAATTGCTCCACAAGTCCTTCCAGATCCTGTATTCTGAAAAGTGATTCTTTCAGTTTTTCCTTTTGAGCAGCGCCAGCAGCAGCGAACTCATTAGCGTGTTCCTCATATATTCTCAACTGAATTTCTAGCAAAAGAAGCTTCTCATACAAATGTGTAGCTTCCTGATCTCTCTGCTTATGACCATCAATAGATTCATATAACTGAGATTCCTTTTCTCTAAGACAAGATTCTGTTTGCAGCTGGAGCTCCAAGCTCCTTGAATGTTGCTCAGTCAGTTTCTGTATGATGCTTGCCTGAGAGGAAAGTTGCTCAGTTGTAGCCTCATTTTCGGTGGAGAAAGACACCACCAACTCATTAAGCTTGTTGACCTTATGCTGATTAGCTTCCAACTCTTCCTTGAGTGTTGAGTTTGATATGGTCAGCAAAGCATTTTCTGCTAGTATCTCTTGAACTCTTTGATTATCTTTGGTTACCTTTTGCTGAAGCTCCTTGACATTGTTCTCAAGAGAAAACACTTTCACTGCATTCTCTGCAAGCTCAGCCTTAACTGAAGATACAGTTTCAGAAGCTTGTAGTGACTGTTTTTTATAGAACACGGTTTGTTCTTCACAGGAATTCAACTTCTCAAGCAACTCTCTCACTTCAGACTCAGAATTCTTGGTTAAGGATTCGTTTAGTGAATTTAACTCCATGTTTCTTGCAGTGAATTCCGCCAAAGATTTTCTATAATGTTCTAACTGCTCTTCTGTGTGACTAAGTTTTTGCCCAATTGCTTCTTGCTTAAGAGATTTCTCAGACAATTCTGCCTTGAGACTCTCCACAAGAGAATCAAGAGATAGTTCCCTTGCCTTCAGCACACTCAATTTCTCTTCCAATTGGGCTATAGTTGATTCAAGCTCTTTTCGTGTGTGTTGGTAAATCTCATTTAGCACAATCTTCTCTTCCATAATAGAAGTTACCTGCAACATCAGTTTATAATTACAAAATAAAATCCATTTCCCAGTATGCATTGGCATATTCTCCTATATAAGAAATCAAACTGTGTTGTAGTTTATGTTTAAGTGATGTTTTTCTGTATGAAGTAAAGACATAAATGTATTCGCTTACCTCCAACTGGAATTTCTCTCTATCAGACCTAAGAAGTTGCATGAGATCCTCTATCTCTCTCTTAGTTGAATGAAGTTGAACAGATATATCTTCTCTCTCTGAAACAACTGCTTCAAAAGCTATTTGTGACTCGTGTATTTTTGCGTCACAAATGGAAAGCTCTTCACGCAGACTCAAGGTGTCTCTGGAGAAACTTTCATTGTCAATTTTGTATTGGTCCAACTGGTTATGCAATTGTTCAACATTTTCTTCCAGATGTTGTATCCTGAGGAAGGATTGTTCCAACTTGTCCCCCTGAATAACAATACAAACAGTTGACTCTATAGCATGTTCTTCATATGTTCTCAATAGATTTTCAACCAATAGCAGCCTCTCTTGTAAATCTCTAGCTTCCACATCTCTCTTCTTGTGTTTTTCGATAGCTTCGTGCAACTGTCCTCTACTTTCCTTGAGGTGAGATTCAGTTGCAAACTGTAACTCCAAACCTCTCGAATGTTCCTCAGTCAATTGCTCTATGGTGCTTGCATGGGAGGCAAGTTTCTCGACAAAAGCCTCCTTCTCTTCATGGATGGATTTCACCAATTCATCAAGCACGTTGATTCTATGTTGATGATCCTCCAGCTTTTCCTTAAGTGTCAAGTTTGATGTAGCCAACAACTCATTATGCGCTACTATCTCTTTGCCTCTTTGATTGGTTTCCAATACCTTGTGCTTAAGCTCTTCAATACTATTTTCAAGAGAAACCACTTCTCTACCATTCACAGCTAAATCTGCTACTTTATCAGATAGTTCAGAATTGAGGCTTTTCACAAGAAAAACAAAATAGATTTCCCTTTCCTTCTGTTCATTTATTTTTTCTTCAAGTTGGACTGTGCTCGCTTCGAGTTCCTTCTTTGTTTTTAGGTACAACTCAGAGAGCCCTATGTTTTCTTCTATGGCTGAGGTTACCTGCAACATTACAACATATTTAGGAAAGAAAGAACAAGGTCCATTTCACAAGGATGCTTTATTTTGTACATTAAAATTATTTAAATGCAGAAAAATTACACACAAAACATGGTCGCTAATGATTATCAACTGTCTCATGTAGTTAAGTGGCATTTACAGTATATCATACAGCCTATATATTTACTCACCTGGCACTGAAGCTTCTCTTTATCAGACTTAATAAGGCACGTGAATTCCTCCATTTCTCTTTTGGATGAATGAAGCTGCATGGATATGTACTCTTTCTGTGAAACAACTGCATCAACATCTCTTAGCAGCTCATCTATTTTTGTTTCATACATGGAAAGCTCAACAGATAGGCTCAAATTTTTTTGGGACAAATCATCATTGTCAATTATGCACTGATCCAACTTGCTTTCCAGGTCCTGTATTTTGAGAAGTGACTTTTCCAATTTGTCCTTCTGACTAGCAACAACAACAGCTGATTCACTGGCCTCTTTTTCGTAGGTTCTCAATTGAGTTTCAACCACAAGTACTTTCTCATGCAACTCTCTGGCTTCTAAATCTCTGTGCTTGTGTTTCTGAATAGCTTCTTGCAAGAGGCTTTCATTTTCTTTAAGATGAGATTTGGTTGCAAGGTGGAGCTCCAAGTCTCTTGAATGTTCCTCAGCCAATTTTTCTATGGTGCTTGCATGAGAGGCAAGTTCTTTAACAATGACCTCCTTCTCAGCGTGAGCAGAGTTCACTAATTCATTAAGTTCATTGACTTTATGCTGATGAACCTCTAGTTCTTCTTTGAGCATTGAGTTTGATTTAGCTAATAACTTATTTGCTTCTACCATTTCTTCACCTCTTTGATTAGCTTCAGATACCTTTTGCTTAAACTTGTCAATGATGTTTTCAAGAGAAACCACTTTCGTTGCATTCACAGCGAGCTCTGCAACTTTCTCTGATAATTCTAAGTTGAGGCCTTCCATGAGAGAAACAAGAGAGAATTCCCTTTCCATCCGTTCCTCTAGCTTTTTTTCTAATTGTACTATGGATGATTTGAGTTCATTCTCCATTTTTGAGTACAATTCTGTGAGCCTGATGTTCTCTTCTTTGTCTAGGTCTATCTGCAATATTAGTTTTTATTCAGTAAACAAAGCATCAAGGACTTTTTTCTACATATATATAACATCTTTAAAGCAACATATATACATATTTAAATGGTCTTTAGTGATTATTTAATTGTCTTACATGGTTTCAACTTCCCGTAGCATATTGCTTGTAATAATAGAGCCTAACTAGTCACTCACCTGAATCTGTAGTTTCTCTTTTTCAGACATATGATCTTGTATGACATATTCCATTTCTTTCTTGGATGAAAGAAGTTGCAGGGATATGTATTCTCTCTCTGAAACAGTGGCATCATAAATTATTTGCAGCTCATTTATTTTACTGTGATATCCAGCCAGCTCCTCAGATAAACTTATATTATTTCGGAATAAATCATCATTCTCACTTTGACTTTGATCCAACTTACTCTTCAATTGCTGAACAATTCCTTCCAGATCCTCTATTTTTGAAAGTGATTCATCCAATTGGTCCTTCTGAATTGATGCAACAACAGCTGAATCACTAGCTTGTTTTTCATAAATTCTCAGCTGATTTTCAAGAACTAGGAGATTCTCATGCAACTGTATGGCATCCAAATCTCTCTGTTTATGTGCCTCAATAGCTTTTTGCAATAGGAATTCATGTTCTTTGAGATGAGATTCAGTCACAAGGTGAAGCTCCAAGCCTCTTGAATGTTCCTCTGTCAATTTTTCTATGGTGTTTGCATGAGAAGCAAGTTTCTCAACAGTAGACTCCTTCTCGGCTTGAACAAATTTCACTAATTCACTAAGCTCGTTGACTTTATGATGATGACCATCCAAATCTTCCTTGAGCATTAAGTTTGATACAGTCAAGGACTCATTTTCTGCTTCTATCTTTTCAACTCTCTGATTGGCTTTGGATAACTTTTGCTGGAGTTTCTCAGAACTCTTTTCAAGTGAAACCACTTTCACTGCATTCACCGACAACTCTGCTTTAAGTGAAGTGATAGTCCCAAAAGCTTCTAATGACTGTTCTCTATGAAATGTCGATTGTACTTCGAGAGAAATTAACTTCTCAAGGAACTCTTGCACTTCAGACTCTTTCTTCTGGTAACTTAACTCTGATTGCTGGAGTTTTAACTCTGTAGTCATCAACAAAGATTCATTTAACGAATTCAATTCCATGTTTCTTGCAGTGACTTCTTCAAGAAACCTTTTGTGATGCTCCACCTGTTCTTCAGCATAACTAAGCTTTTGTTCTAATGCTTCTTGGTCAAGCAGTTTATCAGACAACTGTTCTTTAAGTCTTTCCACAAAAGAACAAAGAGAAAGTTCTCTTGAATTCTGTTCACTTAGTTTTTCTTCTAGTTGGATTGTAGTTGTTTCAAGTTCATTCTTTATTTTTTGGTACATCTCAGTGAGCCTAGTATTTTCTTCTACAACTGAGGTTACCTGCAATGTTAGTTTGTATTCAGTAAATATAGTCGATCTCCCAAGAATGTTAGAAATTAGATATTTTAAAAGCTAAAAATATATGTATCTAGCAAGATGCTTCTCATAATTTACTACTAATATTGTTTTTAG
Organism: Zingiber zerumbet; assembly: GCA_037833815.1. Classification (NCBI taxonomy): domain Eukaryota; kingdom Viridiplantae; phylum Streptophyta; class Magnoliopsida; order Zingiberales; family Zingiberaceae; genus Zingiber; species Zingiber zerumbet. The sequence goes on from JBBMJZ010413100.1 coordinate 3,739,834, forward strand.
TTCTAGATGTATACAACAAAAGTATATATAATAAAGCCAATATAATCACTCACCTGGGAATGGAGTTTCTCTTTATCAGACATGAGTATTTGCATAAGGTCCTCCATCTCTCTCTTAGATGAATGAATCAGCATGGACATATTCTCCTTCTCTAAAATTGCTGCATCTACAGCTACTTGAAACTCTGCAAGCTCCTCAGATAGACTCGTGTTATTTCTGGACAAACCTTCATTCTCACTTTGGCATCGATCCAATTTACATTTAAGTTGCTCAATAAGCCCCTCTAGATCCTGTATTTTAGAAAGTGACTCTTCTAATTTGCCCTTCTGGCTTGCTGCAACAACAACCGATTCACTAGTCTGAAGCTCATACATTCTCACCTGAGTTTCAAGTGCAAGCAGCTTCTCTAGCAAATCTTTTGCTTCCAATTCTCTCTGCTTTTGTATCTCAATAGCTTCATTCAACTGGGCTTCATTTTCTTTCAAACGAGATTCAGTTATAAATTGGATCTCCAAGCCCCTTGAATGCTCGTCAGTCAATTCCTTGATGGTTTTTGCATGAGAGGCAAGTTGCTGCACATTAATGTCCTTCTCAGCATGGATGGATTTCAACAACTCATGAAGTTCATTGACTGTGTGCTGGTGATCATCCAACACTTCCTTGAGTTTAGAGTTTGATGTGGCCAACAACTGGTTTTCAGATATTAATTCCTCATATCTTAGATTTCCTTCCAATTCTTTTTTCTTAAGCTCCTCAATATTCTTATCAAGAGAAACAACTTTTTCCACATTCTCAGCCAACTCTGCTTTAAGTGAAGAGACACTCTCTGCAGTTTCTAGTGCCTGTTCTTTATAAAATGTCAATAGTTCTTCATAATAACTGATTTTTTCCAGCAATGCTCTAGTTTCAGTTTCCTTTTGCTGATATCTAGCAGCTGCTTCCAGCAATTCCAAATCTCTTGACTTGATTAAGGATTCATTTAAAGAACTTAACTCCATGTTTTTTGCTGTAAATTCCGCCACAAAGTTTCTTTGTTGTTCTAACTGTTTTTCTGTGTAAGTGATATTTTGTTCAAATATAAGGGACTTCTCAGTCATTTCTGCTTTAAGAGTTTCCACAATAGAATTGAGCGAGAATTCCCTTATCTTCTGCTCACTTAGTTTTTCTTCTAGTTGGGCAATAGTTTCTTCAAGTTTTTTCTTTGTCTTTTCATACATTTCACTGAGCACAATATTCTCTTCTCTAACAGAGGCTACCTGCAATATTTTGTTTAATATGTCAAAAACAAAGGCCATGTAGATGGCATGGTTTTCTATACATATAAAGTACAGAAATCATCCTAGTTAATCATAAATAAACTGTCATAAACTTTTAAGTAGAAAAATAACAGGCAAGGAACAAGGACTATATGGGCACGAAATAACCTGAGACTGGAGTTTCTCCTTGTCATAGTTAAGCATTTGCATAACATCCTCCATTTCTTTTCTAGAATGATGGAGTTGCATGGAAATATCTTCTCTCTCTTTAACAGAAACATCAAATGCTAATTGCAATTCACTTATTTTTGTCTCGTATGAGGCAAGCTCCTTAAATAAACTCGAGTTATTTCCGGATAAACTTTCATTCTCACTTTTGAATTGATCCAACTTGCTTTTCAGTTGTTCGATAAGATCTTCCAGATACTGCACTTTGTAAAGTGTATCTTCAAGTTTGTCCTTCTGAGTTTCTGCAACAATAGCTGACTCACTAGCCAGTTTTTCATAAGTTCTCAACTGAGTTTCCAGTGTAAGCAGCTTCTCCTGCAGTTCTCTGGCCTCCAAATCTTTCTGCATATGTTTCTCAATAGCTTCATGTAAAGTAGCCTCCTTTTCAGCATTTAGGGATTCAACTGACTCATGGAGCTCGCCAACTTTATGCTGGTAAGCATCTAACTCTTCTTTGTGTTTCTCATTAACATCATGCAGTTTAGCTTCATACTCTTTGAGACAAGATTCAGCTACAAACTGGAGCTCCACCCCCTTTGAATGGTTGTCAATGAATTTTTCTGTCGTGCTTGCATGAGACATGAGTAGTTCAATAGTAGCCTCCCTCTCAACATGCATTGGCTTCAACAACTCATTAAGTTCATTAACTTTGAGTTCATTTATTTCCAACTCCTCCTTGAGCTTTAAGTTTGCTGTAGCTAATAGCTCGTTTTGAGCAAGTGTCTGTCCACATCTTAGATTGGCTTCTGATAACTTTTCCTGAAGGCAACTGACATCATTTTCAAGAGAAGCTAACTTAACTGCATTCAGCCCCGATTCCATCTTAAGTGATGTGATAATTTTAGTTGATTCCCCTGCTTGTTCTTTGTAAAATGAAAGCTCCTCTTTCAGTGATATTAAGTTTCCAAGCAACTCTTGAGCTTCTGAATCCTTCTGCTTGACTTTCTCTGCTGCTTCCTGAAGCTTCAGCTCTGAATCCTTGACCAATGATTCATTTAGTGAATTCAAATCAAAGCTCCTTGAAGTAATTTCCTCGGCAGATTTTTTCTGATATTCCAACTGTTCTTCAGCATATCTAAGTTTTTCTTCTAGTTCAGTTTGTAAAAACAATTTCTCACACAACTCTGCTTTAAGAATTTCCACAAGAGAATCAAGGGTAAATTCTTTGGTCTTCAATTCTTCCAGTTTCCCCTCCAATTGGACTATAGTACCGTCATATTCCTTCTTTTCCTTCTCATATGTTTTACTCAGCATGTTGTTTTCTTCCATGATAAATGTTATCTGCAAAGTTGCTTCTCATTTTAGAAAATGAAATCCCTTTTGCAAGATTTCTAATTGTACAAATGTGAGACATCATGCTCTTTAATTGCAATTTACCTGCTTGTAGAATTTTACCTATCTACCTTACATTCATGTGCATATATGATTGAGTTATTCATACTAACCTGTGATTGGAGTTTGTCTCTGTCAGAGTAAAGCAATTTCTCAAGGTCCTCTACTTCCTTCTTAGAGTGTTGAAGCTGCATTGATATAGCCTCTTTCTCTGTAGTAGCTGCAATAAGTTGCCCCTTTAAATGATTCATTTTGTTCTCATGTGTTGCAAGCTCCTCAGAGAATCTAAGGTTGATTTTGATTATATCTTCGTTCTCATTTTTAAATTGATCAGATTTGCTTTGCAATTGCTCAACAATTCCTTCTAGAACTTGTACTCTAGAAAGTGCTTCTTCCAATTGGCCCCTTTGAGTTGTTACAACAATAGCTGAATCAGTAGCTTCTTTTTGAGTAGCTCTCAGCTGAGTTTCCAGTACAAGTAGCTTTTCATGCAGATCTAAGGCTTCCAAGTCTCTCTGCTTGTGTTTCTCAATAGCTTCATGGAGCAGGGATTCATTTTCTTTAAGACACGATTCAGTTTTGGATTGGAATTCCAAACCACGTGAGTGTTCCTCCGTCAACTTGGCTATGGCGTCTGCATGAGAAACAAGTTGCTCCATAGTAACCTCCTTCTCAGCATCAATCAATTTTAACGAATCAGTAAGCTCATTGACTTTGTGCTGGTTAGATTCAAGCTCCTTCTTAAGCTTTGTGTTTGATGTAGCTAACAATTCATTTTCAGCTTCTGTTTCCTGAAGTCTTAGATCAGTTTCCAGGATGTTTTGCTTAAGTTTCTCAACATTGTTTTCAAGGGCAGCCACTTTCATCGCATTTGATGCCAACTCTATCTGAAGTGAAGCAACTGTTTCAGTGGCTTGTAGTGCCTGATCTTTGTAATATGTGAGCTTCTCTTCAATAGATTTTATGTTCTCAAGCAACTCCCTAGCTTCAAACTCCTTTTGCTTGAAACTGGTTGCTGCTTCTTGCTGCTTCAATTCTGAATCTTTGACTAAATATTCATTTAATGAATTCAACTCCAAATTTCTTGCAGTAACTTCTTCGACAGATTTTATATGATGTCCAAGTTGCACATCCACATACCTAAGCTTCTCTTCAAGTTCGGAAATGTGTGCTTGCAGAAGAGATTTCTTAGATAAGTCTATTTTATGACTTTCGACGAGTGAAGTAAGAGATATTTCCCTTTCCTTCATTTTGCTTAGTTCTTCCTCCAATTTAACTATAGTTATTTCAAATTCCTCCTTCGACATTTGGTACGTTTCATTGAGTAGGTTCTTCTCATCCATAATGGAGGTTATCTGCAAAATTATTTTTAAAAAAAAAAATAATAAACAACTTTAAACATATAGATGGAAAAACTTATGAACTGTCAGGCAGTTTAGTATAACAAGTACAAAAAGTTAGTGTAACAAAGATGAACATGCAATGATATGTGAAGCAACTACAATTTATCTTAAAAAGCTACTACTATCAAGATACAATGACGTGTAGATTCAATAGATAATAAAATTTTAACAAATAAGATAATATGAACATGTTCCAAGACAACCAATATGAATCAATTCAAGTTAGGAGATGCAAAGGGTAGAGGGAGATCAAGCAAAAAAAAAAAGCAATTCAAGTATGAAGTCATTGAAATAATTAAAGTGATATAGCTTGCAATAGTAGTCAATGGCGGGACCAAATACTAGGGACAACATAGCTTAAACACGATGACTAGAAACTATGCAACTAACTTGTAAATTATCTACATCAAGAATCCTAAGCATCATATTATCTACAGCAATAGATGATTTTTAGGTATGTACTTACCTGTGACTGGAGTTCCTCCTTATCAAAGTACAAAAGTTTCACGTGATGCTCCATTTCTTGCTTATAAGAGTGAAGTTGCATAAACATGTTCTCTTTTTCCGTAATAGCTTCTTCAAACGCTGATCTTAATTCATTCATTTTTATCCTGCAATTTGCAAGCTCCTCAGAGAAACTCATATTATCTTTAGTTAAATGGTCATTCACATTTTTAAACTGATCAGATTCTTCCTTCAACAGTTCAACATGTCTTTCCAAGCCCTGCAATTTGGAAAGTGACTTTTCAAGTTTCCCATTCTGAACTGCTGCAGTAACAGCAGACTCACTAGCTTGTTCTTCATAAATCCTCAATTGAGCTTCAAGTTCAAGAATCTTCTCATGAAGTTGTTTGGTTTCCATTTCATTTTGCTTGTATTTCTCAATGGTTTCATGCAGTTGTTCCTTCTCATCATGGATGGATTTAAACCAATTATCTAGTTCAACGACTTTGCGCTGGTGAGTTTCTAACTCCTCCTTTAATTTTGAGTTAGATGTAGCCAACAATACATGGTCAGCAAATGTCTGTTCATTTTTTCTGTTAGCTTCTGACGCCTCATGCATAAGTTCCTCGACCTTGTTTTCAAGAGAATTGATTTTCATTGCTTTCATACTTAACTCTGCATTAAGTGATTTGGCATATTCAGTTACTTCAGCAAACTGTTGTTTAGAAAACGCCAATTCTTCTTCAGTAGCTTTTAACTTGTCAATCAATTCTCTTGCTTCGGACTGCTTTTGATTGAATCTTGCTGCTTCTCTCTGGAGTTTCAACTCTGAATCCTTCATTAAAGATTCATTTAACGAATTCAACTCCAAATTCATTGTAGTAAGTTCCTCCACAGCCTTTATGTGCTGTTTCACTTTGTCTTCATCATATTTTAGCTTCTCAAGTAGTTCCTTCTCTCGATCACTCGACACTACTATTTGTTCTCGAACACTTTCTGTTTCATCTCTTAAGTACTTGAGCTCTTTTTGCAAAATTTGAATTTGATTCTTAGATTCATGAAGTTGTTTCTCCTGAGTCTTAGACAAGTTTTCAAAAAACCTTTTTCCTTCAGTAGCTGAATTGAGAACATCCTGTAATGCCCTCTCCTTTTCATTTGTAGCTTGAAGCATAGATTCAAGAGTCACTGATCGCGCTTGACATACTTCAAGTTTTGTGCTAAGATCATAGACCTTGCTCGTATGAAGATTTAATTCAGCTTCAGCATCTCTCTGTTTTGCTTCTGCATTGCTGAGTAGTTGCCCAAGTTCCTGAGCATGATGATTAGAAGCTTCCAGTGACAATTCCAGTTCTTCTGCTCTCCTTTCAGCATCTTCAGCCCTGGTATGAGATGAATTGATCTTGTACTCCAGCTCAAGACTGCGCTGATGTGTGGCAGTAGTCTGTTCCTCATGTTCTACACATGTTTTGAGGAGATCATTAAGCTCCTTCTCAAGCTCTGAATTTCTCGATGATGACTTGCTCAAAGAAGATTCCAACTGATCAATTCTATCTTCATAATTCTTAAAGCGATGCCTCAGTAACACATTTTCTTCATCTACTTCTTTCCACAAAGCAGTAAGGTGTGTTATCTTCTTTTGGAATTCCTTTTTCTCATTCTCTGCATCAGAACATTTTACTTCAGCAAGATTTATTTGTTGCTCGAGCTCAATATTCTTCTTCTCAATGAGTGCCAATCTCATCTCATTTTCTTTCATCTGTGCTCTAAGACCCTCTTCAGCTTCAACTGATGACTGGACTAGAGCTTCTAGCTCAAGGTTTCTGTTAGTAGAAGCTTCTGTGACTATTCTAGATTCATGCTGGAGTTGTTCAAAATTTTTTAACTTTTTCTCCAAATCCTCTCTGTATGACAATGTTTCTGAGAGAATGTAATTTGTTTTTTGGGACTCCTGATCGGCCAGATTTATTTTAGTTTCCAATTGGCTATGTAACTCCTCATGCTCTGACAACTTCTTAGTAAGATCCATAACAGAACACTCCAAAGTTTTTTTTTCTTTGGCCAAGTCAGATAAATTATTTTTTAACCTTGATATCTGCACTTCTTGGTTGTTGAAAATAGCTTTCATCGCTTCTCTTTCCTTCATTTGTTCTTGAAGTTCCATTTCCAATTCTTTCAAATGCACAAGCTTTCTCTTGAGATCTTCTTCTAAAGTAGAAACTGCATTCTCTAATTTGGTAACATCTTCTTGCAAATTCTGTTCAGAAATCTTATGAAGATTCATTTCTTCAGTCAATTTATATATGAAAGCATCTTTAGATGCAAGTTCCCGTTCCAGCTCAACTACTTGTGATTGTAAAATTTCCAAATTCTCCTGGGACATTGAAAGTTCTAATGAAGTAATTTGAAGTGCTTCTGGAACTTGTTTCTCTTCAATTTCACCGTGTAGTTCCTTCAATTCCTTTTCTAAGTTGCTAATTTGAACTTCCATGTACTTCTCATTCACATGCGCCTGTTCCAATTTGTTCTCTAACTCCAAAATTTTCATTGACTGCATCCCTTCTTGTGACATATGATGTCTGCTTAGTTCTTCATATTTCTGCATTTCTTCAATTGATGTGGCTAATTCTTCTTCAAGAACCGTTATCCTTTTACTTGAGCTATCCAGTTCCATGGACAATTCAACAACTGATTTCCTTGCATCAGAAAGTTGTTTATCCTTCATGTCTGTAGCTTCCAGAAAGGAAATAAGCTGCGATTTGTACTTTTGTTCAGCTTCTAAAACTCTAGTTTCCATCAACTTCTGTCCAAGTTCAAGTTCTTCACAGTGCTTGTTCATGTCCACCAGCTTGTTATTTGTTTCATCAAGGAGAAAGTTTAGCGAAGCGGTTTCAGCTTCCGAATTTCGAAGTTTTCCGAGGACAGTTTCAAGTTCATTCTCAAGTTCTTTGACTTTTTCTCTGGTGATTACAAAACTAGTATCTGCTTCTGAGCTGCCAAACTGATGAACTGTCTGTGAAGTTTCCATTTTCACCATCGGGTTGTGGAGAGATCTTTCTGATTCATCCATCAATATATCCCTCTCTAATTTTACAGATTCCCTGTCTGAGAGAGGTCCCTCCTCTTGAATATTGTTTTCATTTGTAAATAAGTCTGTAAAGCTAGACTTTGGACTTTGGCTTTCACCCTCATCTAGCTGCAATTAGAATAATGTAAGAAGCAACAAGCAGGACTTTGTTGAGTAAAACATCGTTTAGAACAGTTAATCAAGGCAAAAGTGTCTGCTTTCTAGATGGACATGGTATTTCCTACATATTAGCAGTGTAGCTTCAACTGTTAAAAATCTGTTGAAATGCTAAGCCATTGAGAAAAATATGTGAGATGGTAATTAGAGCAAAAAATGCCTAAGTTTACAAGGAAATTCCAAACTAATGGACAGCATTTCAAAGATTCTATGTCTTAGAAAGTTCAGACATCCAAAGAGACCACTCAGAGATGTAAATTGCAGAAAGCACTTCTGCAAACCTTTTAGCAAGAAGTAAAAATTTTAAGGAGGAATTAGTATAGGTATACTAGCCTTCTCAGACAACTTCACTACGGTCCCGGCCGAACTGTCTTTGAAATCTTCAGCCATTTATCTTAAAAGTCTTTGTGAGTGGGCATGCTTTACCCCTGCCAAACAGAACTAAAACACCTGTGTCTCACAACTTCTTACCACGTACTCTTGCATTCGTTAAACAAGAAATCATGCTCGAAGGAAGCAATACTTTCAAGTGAGAAAATAAATGTAACCTGTTAAGTCTCCCATGCATGAAACTGACAGCTTTGTTTTTTTATATTACATAAGGAAATAAATGAAATTTAGTTACCCGTAGCCACCATTTTCATCTCTGATCAATTTTAATCCAGTGTGAGAGCCAGCCAATTGCTGGAACCAGTTAGACCAGAATACCAACTAGCTGAAAAAAAAAACGAACGAAATTAGTGGACTACAATCATATGTGTGCACCATGGATACAATCTCAACCATTGCAAATAATAAGCATAATGCATTCACATGGGAATAACTGACCTCCAAGGAGATAAATGTTTCTGGTTCCTTAATGATAGTATCATGTTTTATGTTGTAAATTCTTCTATAATAATAATTAAAAAAAACATAAACATAAATATAAACATAAACATAAACCTGGCGTCAGATTGCAAGAAAGCTTCAGAATAGTACGCGTTTGACCATTTTAAGAACGGAAACACAGGAGAGCACCACACTGAACCGTGATTGAGACTTTTCAGGAATTAGTACAAAATAACTTTGCAAAATCGTCTCTTTTTCTTGCAAAAACCCAGAGAACAAGTAGGTAATGCCGGACCACTTCGATCGAAGAAGTGAATAATAGAGTTATCAGCAGTGAAAACCACAAAACGAAGCCCGACACTTTCATCACGACCTATGAATAAAAGCGAACTTTTACAGAAACCCACCGGTTTTGATTATCAGCCTAAGCCGAATCAGACGATCGCAAGTAGCAATCACGATGATGAAAGCATAGCGACAGCAACAAAATATGAATCATTGAAACACCGAAGTAATCAGATGTGGAGGCTTGCCTTGGAACGATCGAGTGATGATCGACGGAGTGGGTGACTTCGAAGGCACTGCGTGCTGCTCTCGATCCGCTGGCAACAACTAGAAAAGGAGAGAGAAGATTAAGAAACAGAGGGAATCTTCATTCGAGCGCAGCAAAAAGAAGTTGGTCTGGGACCCGGCCACTGTGCTCACCGCTGCCACCTACCGGTGAGGTTACCATCGCCATCATATGGGAAGATATTGGAGAAGTTGAATTACCATAGTGCCCCTCTTAATATGCTCCTCTCCTCAAGGATTTGAACCAGCATGCCCGTTGATTTCTTTCATTTGTGACGAAAATACCCTTATCATGAATCGAGTAATAAGATGCCCTTATCTTTAATTTACAAAATAAACTTATCATTTATATACTTAATTTAAGATTAATTAAAATTTGTAAAAAGTTGAAATGTGCATGAAAGTTAACTATTAATCTATGTCATTCGTGAAATTTATGTACTTTTTATACAGCTCTTATCAATAAACTAAATATATAGGTGTTATAATGGACTATATAACTCATCAAAGGCAGCAAGTGAATGAAGGCGTAGGAGGGCAGTTTAGTCTATAGAGCTCCTGCCCGCTCTAACTGGCGGGACGCTGTTGAGTAATATCGATCAAAGAGAGAGGGCATATTGGTAATTCAGCAGTGGTGAGGCGGGGTCCAACTAACTTTGTGGCATCCAACCAAAACCGCCGACCAAACCGACCTGGCCATGTTTGAGCCGGCGAAGGCGATGGATGGCAAGCTGTAGATGAGGAAGATGAGACGACGACTTCCACCTCACGCTTCGCCCTTTTGCCCTCTTCCTTTTCTCCTCCACCGCATAGCAACGCCCCACGCCAAAGCCTCAGCTTTTGCATCAAAAGCTTCGTCCTACTTTGACATTAACGGGTCCCTTAATACCGATTTTACAGATATAAAAGAGAAGGTACGTATAAATATATAGACGTCAGATGCATAGTAAGATAAATCTTAAATCATTAGTTCTTAAAAATCGACTCTTAATCATTACGTCAAATATATCATGTGTCCACCGTCTATACTACTCCTTAAAAATTTTTATCCTACTTCTACATTTGCACATAAGGTGGCGTAGTTGAGTTAATAACAAATCGTCCACAATGGACTCCTCTGGTCTTCGCCGTCTCATCCAACATCAAATCGGGAAGATAAATTCATAAATTTTTTTATCCATGGATACTTTATGATTGTACATATAAAATTTTCTATTAAATTACGTCAGTAGTAATACATTGAATCATGATGATATTCTCTTTAATTTGTTACTTGGACGGTAAAGAGGTTCAGTCCGTTATCTTATAGATATTTATGGTCAATTTTTCAACTTATAACTAAGAAATGTTAGTTTCTAAATACTTATACGTCTCAACCGATGTGTCATGCCCATGGGGACACGCTATCACGTTTTTATGCATCAATAAATTGTGTCCTTTTGGACAACTATATTTGTTTTTAGTTAAATCTCCAATGAACTGTATTATCCAAAGCCAAGCTTAAACAAAATACAGTCGGTCATAATCAAATAGGAATGAGAAGAGTGCGAGATCACACCAAAGTGGGGCCTCCAGCCTCCTCCTCGTCCAAAAAGACTTTTAACAAAATTATTATTTATTTATCCGTGTTGCTGACAAACACACCCACATCCACCACCAACGTGGGCCACGCACAATAAGCAAAACACTCCGTGATAACGCAGACATTAATAAAAAAAAAAAAAAAAAAAAAAAAAAAAAGGAACCACCATATCAACGGTCCCATAGAGTCGATCTCACAGATATAAAGGAAGGTAAATACAGGTACACAGGTGGAAAGTACATGGCGAAAATGTTAACCCCAGATAATGACACCCCGAGGATTAATTTCTGGACCTTTCAGTTACAGAACTATGCACCCCATATGTACTAACGCAGACATTTACACGCTCTGGGAAGAAAAGGAGGGAAGCGAGGGCAATTTCGTCCCACAAAAAGTTGTCCCGCGCAGTATTTGCTCGTGTCATTGGTCGGCTTTCCAGCTGTAATTAATTTTAATTTTGAGATCATCATTTTAATTATGCAGTTTTACCTATTTTCAGGTCACAGTATATATAATTTACAAATCACGTTGCAGTAATTCTGGACTAGAACAGATGTGTCTAATCTCATAAATTTATGAATTTTAAATTAGTTTATTATAATTCTATTAAATTAGTAGGCACAAGTAGTTTTTATTTTCATATCAATTATTCTATCTAAAAATTTTATTTTAAATTTTAGATAGAATAATTAAAAAACTTTTACATTAATTATCCTATTCATTTCTTAAATTTAAATTTAATGAATAATAATTTTTTAAATTTAGAGAACGAAATATTTATTCTAACAATAAAATAATATTTCTTTTAATTTATCCTTCTATTTATTTCATAGATATAATAATAAAAAAATAAAAGAAAAAAAAAATAATAAAAAATTAAAAATGATGAAAATTTTAGGATAGTTAATATAGTGTGTAGTGAAAAATAATTATCTAAATTTAATAAAGTGAGTTATTTATCTTAAAATTTAGATATAGTAATAAGAAAAGTGAGATGAATACTGTTAGCCTTATTAGTCTGGATCGAGTTTATGTATCTGACAAAGTTTTAAAATATATAAATTTGTATAATGGATACAAGTTGATTTCCAATTAAGTTCATAGTTATAATTCCAAAATCATTAAACCTTATTTCGGCTAAATTATTTTATAATTCCATTTATATTTAAAGATAATGGATAATAACAAAATATTTTATCAAATATCACTATAAAATTCCACGTAATGCACCTGATTCCAAATATGTTTTTTGAAATGCAGATATAATGTCAGGATTAGACAATGACGTGATGTTAGAAGTGGATAGGACCCTCGTCAACCTCCAATTGCAATCTTACTTTTGCAGTATAATTTGGGGCAATTAATTATTTTATTAAAATGGAATTTTTCAGACACTTATTTGTTTCGTCAATTTTTTTTCAACATTTTAACGAAATAATAAAATTTATCTAGGAATAAAATATTTGGTAACTGGCTATAGAAATATTGGAAAAATGAAATATTTAAAATTGAAAATTGGATAATCTCTGCAAATAAATAAACCCGCAATGCCACCCACCGTTCCGACTCCCACTCTCCTCCTCTCCATCTTCGGCGTCTACGGCGCCACCCCCTTCGCCTCTCCGCCTCTCCGCCCACCGTTTACCTCTTCTAGTCTCCTCCTATCTGGAATCGGCAACGCCACTGCCTGGGCTCACCGACGTCGACGCCCGCCGCCTACCGATAGGCGGTCTCCGTATACTCTCCGATCAGGCATCAGCGGCCGCAAAGCCGCCCAGGTCCGCCGGTCGACGGAGTAAGCCGGAAAATTTAGAGATGTCGGTGAGCTACAAGTATTGGGATGATTGTGTTGATCCAGATGAAATGCGACTCCTGTGGAAGTATCCAGAGGTGAGGAAAGAATGGATCGACGCAGGCGAAAACATAGGGCAGAAGGTTCTACTCTCACGTGATCCGGAAGGGCAACTTTATCTCACTCAAACAGAAATGAGGGTATGTCCAACTCGATATGTTATGCCGTGTTTGCCGTCCTATTTTTGATTTCTTTCCCAATATCACTGTGCTTGAACGTCTACATTTTATCAATTATGTGCCATAAATTACAGCTGCAGTTTAAGGGCTTTTGTGCAATGAGGTTTGTTACAATTTAACTTTACATTTTTTTTTTTTTTGTGGGTGGAACTTGTTCTTAAAGGGTGAGCAAGTGATTGAATGAAACAACATGCTCCCGATAAGTCTACCCCATTAAAGAAACCAATCAAAAAGTTATCAAATTGTGTTAAGGGATAAAGGAGAATTGCATATTGATGGTTGATATGAAGATTCCATCCAGGCATAAGACTGGTTCAATAAAACAAACAACAATAACAACCAAGCTTGGCTATATAGATACCTATGACTCTATCCCCTATTATATTATCATTTATAACTAAAACATTTAATTGTGCTCTAAATATGTGTTTGTATCATCTTAAATGTTTCCCTCAATGAGTGCAACCCCAACTTTCTCTCTAATATCCTGTCCATCTTTGTATGTCCGCACATCCATTTTATCATCCTCATCTTTGTGACTTATCATTTTCTACTTGTGTGCTTGAGTCATAGCTCAACATTCAACTCCATATAACATAGCAGATCTAGCCACTATTCTATAAAACTTCTTTTTAAGTTTTAGATGTACTTTACAATCACAAAGAACATCTACAGTCTCTTTCATTTTAATTATTCTGTTGGTATTCTATGATCCTTCTACGTCATTGAGCTTTATACCCTACTATATCATCATCTATATTTAAATAAATGTTATCTTATTTTATCGTTGTTAATAGAGTATTTTTGCTCTTCATTTTCCTTATTTATGTACGTATTTATCATAATTTTATATTGTCTAACTTGAGCATTTAATGGTTGTGTTTGTAGCATCTTAAATGTGTCTTCTAGAGTTTTCCCTCAATGGGTGCAATGTTATGGACCGAGCCCATGCAACAAAAGAGAATCTGGAGCCTATCAAATATAAGAGATACACACACGACAAATTTAGAAAGGATGGTGCAAATCAAGAGAATTGATTCAGCTATAGTAATTTATAGTAATTGATTTTTATTTTTGAGTAAAGTATCTTTTATTTTAAATAGAATTGAGTCTAGTATCTTTTTATTTTTAGTAAGAATAAACCTTTCTTATTCAGGGGTTGTCTTCTTCCTTCGTCGAGAAGGAACGTCCTAGTTGTATTTAAATGGTTGAAATAATGCAATAAAGATTATC
>JBBMJZ010413100.1:3779524-3794289 GCA_037833815.1 Zingiber zerumbet
ATATTGAGAGAGCAAGAAATAATATGAGAGAAATAAAATCTATTGTTCATTGATATTTTCCCTAAGGACAATACAATATATAATGTTTAAAAAGTACTTGGTCAATTAACCAATTAATAAATAACAGAATTATTCTAAGAATAATTTTAAGAATTATTCTAATAATTATAACAAAATTATTATAATAATCTAAATACTAATATGATTTAATTTGATAATTTGATCCGGTCAATTTTGATAATTCTCTTTTATCTCTTTTAGAGGGTAGGATTACCTATGGTGGTAAAGGTGATTCACTCGCCCCAATGCTTCTGTCAATCTATCCCCAGATTAACACTGAAGAAGTAAATCACGGATTGACTACTAGTCTTGGGCAATTAAATAATATATGGAGGAGGATAAATGTCCTACTACTAATTAAGATTTAGCTCCTAGACCTTGTGATAATAATACACTAGCTAACTATCCATTCGGAGAAGACTAGGATTACCTATAAATGTATGTAAGAAGGACACTATAGAGCTAGCGTAAGTTAGATCTCTAATAGTGACATGTGTACATTATCATTTTTGGTTCATTTTATTGTCATTCGCAACCATATTGGTCGGACAAATTGGTTCCTAGACACACCATCGACCACAATTGGTTGTAACCATCTTCTTCATTTTTTTCATCACATCAAACTAAGACAGTTTTATTATGATTAGATATTTAGATCACATATCACGTTGGTTGTTGCTGAACTGTCACAATTAATATTGACAAACTTTTTTTTTATTAGGAATTTTTGAAACAACTTCAAAAAAAACACACACACCACATTATGGCCACGAAATGAACTTAGTTTATGGAATGAGATCCTCTCGACCACTTTTTTTAGTCCGCTCCTGGATAAAAAAAATTAGATTAGTGGAAGACAATGACCTCCACATGTTAAACAGATAGGGGTTATTATCTTCCACCAATGTAAATATTGGATCAGGGGATGATTCAGTCCAGTAACATTTAGAAGGTCTTAACATCTACGTACTAAAGATCATAAGTTTCGAAAATACTCGTGATTTAAATCCCAACTATTGTGTATTGTTGGACGAGAAACTATTGTGCTTCGTGATTTACCTGATCACCGTCCTCTATCGAAAGCTCATACACATAAATTATATAAAAAAAATAACTATAATTAAGTAGTAGACTTATTAATTTTGTTTTCTAATAATTGTTTACATTTTGATTCCTTTCTTCCGTAGTTTGCGCGACAGAAAATAAATAATTCAATAAATGAGGACCAAATTGCAACTACAAATAATAATATATAGTAATAACAAAGCCGACCTTTCTAGAACAGTCACCGCCTCAGTAATCCGCTGCCGTTGTCAATTCATCACTCAGCATCGCCCAGAGAGACACCCAGAGATATTCTCCACATGGCGACTTATAAATATATCTACTCGCTGTTTGCTGCTTGACTTCGTCGAGGATCACTGCAGTTGTGTGGACTGCTGTCGCCCAAAAGACGAGACTTTCGGCGTAGCTTCCGGTGGGCGAAATTGGCCATCGTCGGAGGCATGGCGGCGAAGCAATCCGATCCGGGAAGAAATTGTCTGCGATAGATTGTGGAATTCCGATCTGCTCACTCTCGCTACATCGAGATCTAAATCGAGCGAGGAGGAGAAGGGCGGAGTGAGCGATGGAGGCGGAGCAAGGGAAGGAAGGGTGGTTCATCTATGGGTTCGTCGCGCGGGGGACTGTGGTTCTAGCCGAGTACACAGAGTATACTGGAAACTTCCCTGCCATCGCGGCGCAGTGCCTACAGAAGCTGCCTTCCTCCGACAAGTTGTCCACCTACGCGTGCGACGGTCACGCCTTCATCTTTCTCGTACACAGTGGCTACGGTAACTCCCTGATTTCGTATCCGTGTACCTTGCTTTTAGTCTTTTGTTTGATTCAAAAGGGAGCTGTTGCCTTCTGGTATTTCGATGTGGTTCTAGCTCTTCTGTGTTCATGTCTCGTGAGCGAACTAAGATGCCACTGAATTGTATCTGCACGTCTGCGCAAGGTGGAGTTACTCGTTGTAGGCTTGTAGTTAGGTTTGTCAATTCCTTTTACTTATGATACTGTACTAAAAGTACATATAGATAATTAAATTAGTTAGGAAGAGAAGATCAACATGTTTAAGTTCCTCAGAGTCTTAGACTGCTGCTACTTATGGACCTCGAAGCCTTCAAATTTCCCTTTTTACATTGAAAGTAATGTTCTTAAACGTGATCATCCCCACACGAAAGCCATGTGGTGGCATCTTCGTTTAGAGTGGCAGATGAAATAAATCAATACCTTGATTGATTTCGAGAGCAATCTTTCACGCTCACAAGAACAAGAAAAAGGGAGAAGAGTGATACAATGAGTTGTACCTAAGCCTACACGATTAAGAGAATCTGAGTTTATATAATATGCAAAAAGGAATAGAGAAAATATGAACAAAATATTGTAAAAAATTTACATAAAAACGTCATCTTAATTCGTACATTCATTTGGAAATACTAGTAGAGAAAACAAGCATTTTTCCCTGAAAGAATTAACTCATCAACTTATTATGTCCAACCATTAGTCAAAAATCCTTAAGCAAAGTTAACATTCCTCACTTATACACAACTGTAAACCTCATTTGTTAGCCAATAACCCACGGTATAGGACTAAAGTGGCACATCATAATCTCCCCATTTAGGGTTCGCTTTGCTTAAACTCCAAGTCCAACTAATAGTTCAAATCTTGAATGTTTGTTTTGTCTCCTAGGATTAGGTCCACTTTGTTACCAATTATTATTACCTGCATGGATGAGAGAATCAACCCTTGAACTTGTCAGGGTTAGCCGTTAGCCCAAAATGCTTAAGCCCAAAAGAAAGAGTAGCTCACTCATCTAAGATTATAAACTTCTTTTATTAGCCCACAAGTTACACAACTCAGCACGTGGAGTTAAATGGGAGTATCACTCTACAAGTTCTTCGATATGCGCAATGGCAAGACCTAGATCTGTGCTTGCTTGCTTTGCTGCATTATGGAATGCGCCTAGCAACCCCCCGATGAAATTCCAACTTGCATTGTATGACTTTGGGATTAGATCACATGTCTAAGCAAAGATTGGATGTG
This sequence comes from Zingiber zerumbet, assembly GCA_037833815.1. NCBI lineage: Eukaryota > Viridiplantae > Streptophyta > Magnoliopsida > Zingiberales > Zingiberaceae > Zingiber > Zingiber zerumbet. The sequence goes on from JBBMJZ010413100.1 coordinate 3,782,669, forward strand.
CCTATCCACTCCCATCTACCTTTTTTTACTTTGATCTCCCATCATACCCTATAAATTTAAATTAAGAAAAGTGGTTGCTGTGTATATTTCCAATATACTTAGTATTGAAGAGAGGTTGTTCTGGAAGTCTACGTGAGCAGCAGTGGTCAATATTATATTACCACATTAATTGTCTAGTGATTGTGCTTGACAATAGAGTGATAAAGACCAAGAATGTTAGACCTAAGGTTAGGGTGGGAGGTTTTACGTATACTTCAGCAATGTTAAAACCATAATATTGATAAAAATTGGAACTTTTGAGGAAATTTGCCCTTTTGTTAAACCATCGCTAAACTCCTGGTTGATTCAAGTGGATTGTGCTAAAGAGAGTAGAAAATAAGAAAAATAGATGAAATTCAACCTCTTACTTCCACATCTTCAAATGAAGTTCTTTAAATATACTTAAGTACAAAGAGATCCCTACGAAAGTGCCCAGACATTTTGAGTTGGATTGGGCTCCCTCTTGATGGACCATACTTTGTCAATAGATGTATATATAAATACTTCTAATATAGATGCCTATTTTCGCTGCTACTTGTGCAGCCTATTGTGTTGTTACCAAGGACACTGTTACTAGAAACGTCTCTATTGCTTTCCTGGAGCGACTGAAAACAGATTTTGCAAAAAGATATGGAGGTGGCAAAGCTGATACAGCAACAGCAAAGAGTCTTAATAAAGAATTCAGGTATTTTATTAAATTACTGTTCGATGGACTTATCATATTTAGTCTTCATCTGTTACAATGAGATAGGTTTCTTTGTCACAGCCCAGTCATAAAGGAGCACATGCGGTATATAATTGATCATTTGGATGAGATTGATAAGCTTATAAAGATTAAAGTCCAAGTTTCAGAAGTTAAAAATGTTATGTTGGAGAACATCAATAAGGTGATTGACTCTTTGTTATATATTTCAATTGCTTTTCTTCATGGTTTTATGACATTCATAGAATCATAGTACCCTATACTGTGAGTATTTTCATTATTGTGGATATATAATAACTTTAATTAGTTTTGTTCTCAGCACTCAGTGTTTAAGTGCATTAATCACTCATTGCACTGTCCTAGAAATGGATACAATTTCCAAAAGAAGCTTAAGCAGATTAAAATGATATTAAACTATTCCTTTTGTCAGTCTTACAAATGTCAATTAGACAACCTCTTATGTGACTCCTAGCCCATCAGTGATTGTATCCATATTCATGTAGTAGCAATAGATGTTCATTCAGTGGGCCCCTTAAAGTAATCATCAAATTCTTCATTAGTTTACGTGTGTAGCAGTCATATATTGTATCCAAACCCCCCCTTTTTTTTTTGCAAACTCTAACTTAATGGCAAAACCTTTAGTTTTAATGTTACATCTACCAAGGTTCAAAATCTCATTCTGAATTGGATTTCGGTTCTTGGTTAGCACAAGATGATGTGCTGAGGTGCTGTCAGTTAGCAGACAGAGAAAAAGAAGGAAGAAACCAGAATTGAGGTGAGGTTGTTATTACTGAAGTGATGTGATTTTGATCTAGTTAAGATTGTAAGGTGAGTTGATCTCGGCACCTAGTTGAGTTCGCTAGTCAAGTATGGTGATTTTGAATCCTGGATGATGCATTTCTCCTCTTTGTGGTGAGCAAGGTTTCAATTGTTGCAAAAAGGTGATTACGTTCATCCTAGGCGCCCTTGACAACCCATCTTATGTGAAGGGAGGTAAATTACGGGGTTAGTTTATAGCTGGCCGCTAAGTGGCTAGAGGGTGGGAGAGGTTTTTTTCCCCCAAGGACATGCGCTTGCTGGGAATTAACCCCTTGCCCCATTGTAGCAAAGCTGTCACCCTGTAGCCAACTGGGCACTCCCGTGGGGACATTGGCAAGTTGAGGGAAGAGGAGAGGGAGAGGGAAAGCCTATTTGGAAGCTTGTATTGCTTCCGGTATCCTTCATTGAAGATTCTTTAGATGTCTTGGCTTGCATGTGGAAGGTGATATCTCACCCCATATCATGTGAGCCAACATGAGATCTAAAGCCATTGTATCTATTTTCTAGGGGAAAGGAAATAAACTACTCATCATGAGTACAACTGAGATAATGTGTCCGAGATGGTTGAAGCTAAGTTGTTTCATGAGCATTAGTTGCACATCAACAAGTAAATTGGTGTATAATCTTTTCACATCAGAAGGATATCTCGCTCTCATAAAATTAGTCATTTTGGAATGAGGTGAGCTTCATCTCAGTTTAACAGAGGCCTGTGACAATTTCTAAGTTGCTAGCTGTGTTATATGTGTCTTGCAATTTGTCCATGTCTTATTCCATCTCTGGTTCAATGCTTGTGCTTTTCAGACCATGGAACGTGGAGAGAAACTGAATGATCTGCAAGACAAGGCCACAGACTTGCAGCAAGAGGTACTCCAAACATACTAAAAAACAAGTTTTAGCCACATAACATTGTTGCATGACTATGCTTAACATGCTCCTGTGGCAGGCGCAAGGGTTCCGGAAACAGGGGACTAAATTACGCAAAAGAATGTGGTTGCAAAACATGAAGATCAAGTTGGTGGTGCTCGCTATCTTGTTGATTTTAGTTCTCATCATTTGGGTCTCTGTATGCCATGGATTTAACTGCACCAAGCAGAATAACTGACCAAAACGATTCCAGGGCCAGAATCCAGTTATACTCTGTCTCATTAGTGAGAAAGATCAAACAAAAAAAGAATTTTAAAAGGAAAAAGGAATCCAGCTTTGAATATTTACTATAATGCGTGGTTTGGCCGTTTCTTTACAATCATCCTCGGTGCATGGTTGATCTTGAATTGTATTCTTTATAAGGTGATGTAACCTATTTTCCTTGCTATGGAATGTTGTTGCAAGTCATTTTATATATAAAAAGGGTCTATAGGTTTTGGAATGTGTCGTATTTAATTAAGATTATTCTGTTTATTTATTGTGTTCTACCTTTGCACTAAAGCAAGGAATAACACCCTCCTTTGGCTTGGCTTGCTTAATGTCCACTATTCTTTCACACAAACGCCTTCCTAAAATATGGATTTAGTCCGCCGCGTCACCCTCCTCGCCAGCCTCTCTTCCTTGAGCTTGATCAGCCTGGTCGAGCTCAAGAAATGACTCCAGCGGCAGATGATTGCTGACAAGCTTTGCCGCGTCTGGGAGGCGCTGGAACAGGCGGAGGAGCGGCTGGTGAGGTTCCAAGAGCGGCACGATCGGATCCTGTTCTAGATCAACTTGCATTATCTGTGTCACTTGGAGATGCAGGCGGCGCTGAGGCGGGTTGAGAGAGACATGGAGGAGGCTCAGAAGTTCTGCACTCAGCTCCGCTGCATGCAGGTGAATCTCCTGACGCTGTAGGTTGCTGCTGGCGGCGGCGGCGGAGATAACGGCCGCAGTGATCGGTTAACAGATCCTGTACTGAGTAAAAGATGGTATGAAGTTTTTATTTACGCTGTCTTTGGTTAGTGATAATATAATTAAAAATAATTTTTAATGTAATAAAATTTGTAAGGTAATATAATTAATATTATATTAATATGTGTGCTTGATTAGGGATAATATAATTAAGTTTGTAATGTAATATAATTAATATTATATTAATAGGGTGATTATATTTTTTTTATTTGGTGTATATTTTTTTTATAAGTAATGTAATTCATATTATTATAAAATGATATAAATATCTTGGTGTCAATACTCTCGCCTCCAGCACCTCCGTCAATCCATTTAGGGCCAATACGGAGGAGGTAAATCACGGTCAACTACTAGCCTTTAAATAGTGACTAATGATACAAATATCCTATGGCCATTGTTGATGGTGGTTGTCGCGTCGGTGATGCCGAAGGTGCTGACACTTGGAGACGGAGGCGGTTGTGGCCGGCAGCGACACTAACGCTTGGCGATCGATTGGTACATGAAATGAATTAGAAGTATATTTGATATTTAAATTTTAATTAAACACTGAGCTTAAAATATAATCGAATTATATGAAGTTAGCCTTATAATCAAGATTATAAAATTTTATTATTTTTTTAATTTGAATTATATTACATTATAATTATTTTAGAATGGTATAAAATAAAATAATTAATATTATCTCTAATTCACCCATCCTCATCATAGTCACTCTGACACTCAAGTTAGCGATGGGGTTGAGTGGTAATGATCAAAAGACAGTAACAAAAAGTCGTGGAGAGCGATGGAAGCACTTACTTGCGTAGGAAGAAGGACCCCTTATTATAAGGTTCATTCTCTTAACACATAATGAGGCATGTTACTAAAATAAGACTCATCCTATGGACACATTGCCGCCTATCCCATATTGTAGTGACCACTTCTACATATGGAGGATGGAAGCCTCCATCGTACAAGTTGTATAGAGTATCTTCTGGTACACATGACGTTAAAAGAGCCATTGGGCTGAGGGGTTGTTGATGATTATTCCATAATGATGGGTCTTTCAGGAATTCCAGAACTTAGTGGTCCTCGGTAATGTTTCTGTAATGACCTTACTATTTAATGATGTCCGGCTGGACCTCTGGACCGAATAGGTCTGATCGGGTGTTTATGGGAGGTGCTGAGTATCAGTGCGATTGAGTTAGCCACTGTCGATTCAACCCATCTTTATGACCATGACGCTCGATCAGACCTCTAGTATATTGGACTCATGGGTCGGCTGATAGAGCGAGTTTACCTAAACCCATCGTGCGAGAGAAACGTCTGCTCGGAGCCTCTTAGGGGAGCCGACCCAAGGATATCTAAGCGACTTTTTCAAGTGTACGGCCAAGCCTTTGAGAACCATGCCAGGCTGCTCAAGTTATCCACCCTGTGACTCCAACCACCATGTCCCCAGGGAGTCTAACTGCCATGTTCTTAGCGACCTTGACTGCCATGTCCCTCAAGACTTAGATAGCCACGCCCCTCAGTACTTAGACCACCACATCCCTCAGGATTTCAATACTTGTGTTAGGGGTCCCATGTCATTCACCGTATCACATGCCGCCCCTTTGAGTCTAGTTGAAGGAGACTGTAAGTCCGACTGACTAGACCACAATGTATCATCTTTCCTTTGACTCCGATCGGCTATTTGTCCCTGCTAATGTCCTATTTTTACTTGGGACCTTAACCATCCTTTGCCTTGGGAGTAGGAGTGTCATATGCCATAAATGTGTCTGCATGGGCGGTGATGCGCGCTAGATCTTTAACCCTGATGATAATGTTGGAACCCTAAGGTTGTTTTGATGTGATCAAACAAGTTAAGGTAGGATCTGTGGTGTTTTAACCTTGTGTCTAAGTGTGCAGGATCTTAGGAGCACAGGAAGTCGAACAAAAGATGTAACTAGCGAGAAGGACGACATGGGAGAGAGCCGACGGGCTCAGTACGTCTAAGGGACGAGGTGCTACGAAAGAGTACGCGAGCAGACGAGAAGGAGGCGCGCGACGTTTTTGAGGGATGAGAAGCCGGAGCGGAAGGTTGCTCGAGAAGGCCGGAAATTGGTTTCGGGTGAGCCCTATTCCGGATGGTTGGAATCACCCAAGCAAACGGAGTTGGAGCGGAAGACCCGGACCGAGGTGAGCTAAACCGGAGCATAAGGCCCGGACTGAAAAAGTCAATGGGGTTCACTTTCTTGTACGGGCCCCAGAACCATTCTGGGGGCTCGGAATCAATTTCTATCCTGATCGTGTTTGACCGTGATCCGTTGTGAAGGGGACAAAATTTTATCCCCCTCCAAGCGCTTGGGACCCTTCCAGGCGCCCTGACTAAGGTTATAAATACAGTCTTGGTCCAGAAGCTTAAAAACAACAAGCAATTACTGAAACAACACTTGTGTGCCTTTCTGTTTTGTTTATCTTCTCATTTTCTGAGCTTACACTGCTGTAAAGAGGCTTCTCCGTCTGAAGGAGAATTTAGTGCGATTCAACTTCCTTGGATTAACAACCTCCCCGGTTGTAACCAAGTAAATTCTGGTGTCTCTTTCTTTTAGTTTAGTTTATTATTTATCTTCATGCAAGTGTTTCTTTAACTTATAATGCGAGAGAGGTTCTTTTGTTTTTATGCAGGGGCTATTCACCCTTCTCTAGCCGGCCAAGCGGTCTCAACAAGTGGTATTAGAGCCAGGACGCTTCAAGAGGACTAACCACCGAACGAAGCACACGAAATGACCACACCAAGCATCTACCCACCAAAGTTCGAGGGGGAGTTCGCCAGCTGGAAAAAGAAGATGGAGGTATTTTTCAAAATTGATTTCGATTTGATTTTAATAATGGAGTTCGATTTTGTAGCACCGGAAGGCAAAGAAAAATACCACTGGACCAAAAAGGAGCAGGCTGATTTCATAGCAAACGAAAAAGCAGAGTTCCATCTGCTAAGTGTCCTACCACCACAAGAAGTCAACCGGATTGACAACTATAACTCAGCAAAGGAGCTTTGGGAGAAGTTCCTTGAGCTACACGAAGGGACGTTCGAAGCCAAGCTCGCGAGATGGGACTTACTTTGTAACCAGCTCACCAACCTACGATTTGAAGAAGATGAAACGATTGCACATTTTCACTCGAGGATTAAGGAGCTCATCACCAGGCTTTTGAATCTCAGAGAAAAGGTAAGTAACCAAGATTCGCTAGGGTACGCTCTTAATGCATTCTCTAGAAATACAAAATAGGCATCATTAGTAGATGCCTTATATATCTCTAAGGACTTATAATCTATTACCTTAGAAGAATTATTTTTACATTTAAAGTGTATGAATCGAGATGTGCAGGTATGAAGGAGCTGAAGCACAACATTACCCTTAAGGCAACGAGAGACGAACATGATTCAGAATCTTCTCTCGACGATGATGAAATGGTAATGATGGTAAGACATTTTAAAAAGTTATTTAAATCAAGAAAATCTAACCATCCGTAGGGTAGAAAGAAAAGGACGATCAAATACTACCACTGCAACGAAGAAGGGCACATCAAAGACAACTACCCCAAGCTAAGGAATAAGGACAAGGACAAAGGAAAGAAGCCTATCAAAACGAACAAGTACAAGACTCTAAAGGCGACATGGGATGATACATCGTCCAAATCGAAAGTCGAGGCTTTCTCCGGACTTGCATTAATGGCAAGTCATCAAGAAGATGAACATGAAGTAAGCTCATCCGAAATGAGCATCGATAAAGGGGGAGCTACATCGGAAGAAAGCAGCAGTTCAGGGGGAGCTACGGATAACGAAATCGATAAGGTAAGTCAGGTACAATCTCTCCTACTTGACAAGTTGTTTAAGTTTGTGAAATTATTAACCAAAGATTGTTGCAAACTTGAAAAAAAATTAAAAATTAAAAATTAATTCTAGCAAAATCTTGCCCATTAGAAGAGTTTGACAAAATAAAATTGAAAAATGATATTTTGCAAAAAGAAATAACTAACTTGAAAAATCATGCATACTCATAAAATATAAGTTTTAGAAAATTCAATAACCTAAATTGGTATTTTAGATATCATAAAGGATAAATTAGAAATATTTCAAAGAAATATGTCCCGAAAAAATTACTAATTAATCAGTTGGCTGGAACCTATATTGGGTTCCAAAGTCTTGTCTAACTTGAACTTTAATTTAGACTTAGCACTTTTAGCAAGAAAATTAAATGTTTAATTTTCTTATGAGACTTTGTCTAGAAAGTGGTTGTTGCTCCAATAACCAAGAAGGCCTAGTGCCTCGCTATAGTCTGGAAGCCAAATATTGAAATAAAATATTTAATTGACTAACTGATAGAGCATTAAAATTAAAATTAAATAATATTTTAAAAGAGTTACTCAAATTTTTAAGAAAATTCTCAAAAATATTTTTTTCTTGCAAAACTTAGAAAAATTTCTCAAAAATATTTTTTCTTTAAATACTTATTCAAACATTTCTTAAAAGCTTCCTAATTTTTTTTTTCAAATTTGTTTAAACTTAGAAAATTTTTCTGTTGATTTTTTTTCCTTATAAAATTTTTAAAATTATTACAAAATTTTCAATACTATCAAAATAATTTTTAAACTTATTTTCAAAGTTTTCAAAAAATTGATAAGTTTTTCAAAACTATTTTTTTACTCTTAGATTTTTCTTGGTACCCCATTTTTTATGTGATTAAAGGGGGAGAAGGAAAATATTAAGTTTAGGGGAAGGTAGATTATTTTTTTATTTTTATTTTTGCACTTTATTGCATAATTTATTGTTTTAACTTTATATCTATTTACCCTATCTTAACTTGGGTTGCTCACATCAAAAATGGGGAGATTGTTGGAACCCCAAGGTTATTTTGATGTGATCAAATAAGTTAAGCTAGGTCCTGTGGTGTTTTAACCTTGTGTTTAAGTGTGTAGGAGCTTAGGAGCATATGAAGTCGAGCAAAAGACGCAGTTAGAGAGAAGGACGGCACGGGAGAGAGTCGACGGGCTCGGTTCTTCTGAGGGACGAGGTGCAGCAGAAGAGTATGCGGAAAGACGAGAAGGAGCCGCGCGACATTTCCGAGCCAGAGTGGAAGGTTGCTCGAGAAGGCCGAAAATTGGGTTCGGGTGAGCCCTATTCTAGATGGCTGAAATCACCCAAGTGAGCGAAGTCGGAGTGGAAGACCCAGACCGAGGTGAGCTAAACAGGAGTGGAAGGCCCGGATTGAAAAAGTCAATAGGGTTGACTTTCTGGTCCAAGGGCCCGGAATCAATTTCTATTCGGATTGCATTTGGACGTCATCCGTTGAGAAGGAGATAAAATTTTATCCTCCTCTAGGGGCCTAGAACCCTTCCAGGCGCCCCGACCAAGGCTATAAATACAGCCTTGGTCCAGAAGCTTGGAAACAACAAGCAATTACTTAAACAACACTTGTGCGCCTTCCTGTTTTGTTTAACTTCTCATTTATTTTCTGAGCTTACATTGCTGTAAAGAGGCTTCTCCTCCTGAAGGAGAATTTAGTGCGATTCAACTTCCTTGGATTAACAACCTTTGTAACCAAGTAAATTTCGGTGTCTCTTTCCCTTTAGTTTAGTTTATTATTTATCTTCATGCAAGTATTTCTTTAAGTTATAAGGCGAGAAATGTTCTTTTGTTTTTGTGCAGGGGCTATTCACTCCCCTCTAGCCGGCCAAGCGGTCCCAATAGATAATTATTCTATTTCATCACTAATAAATGTTGCCCATACTTTTTAGCCACGTGGCGCACACCTGGAAAAGACAAATATTTTAAATGACAAGTTATTATTGTGATTCGAAAGACAAAAGGCTGTTGGGCTCCAGCAGTGGTGATTTAATCCCTCTCTCTCCTTTTTCAGATCGAACGATGGGGGATCAAGGGCCCTAGGATTTTTAAGGTTTCGAATGTTGGAAAAAACCCACTCACTGTTCATTCTCTTCCTCGACTCTCTCTCATTCCTGACGCCTGTAATTTTCCTCTTCTCCTTTCATTCCTCCTCGTAAGTTCCCGTCCCTTCTCTGCCTCGATTCACTATCACTTTTAATTCTTCTTTTTTCTCAGCTCTCATAGCCTGAGAAACCCCTCCCCACATCCCAAGCCTCTAGTACACCTCCATCACTTTCAACATGAACTGGAGTGACTTAGACCAGATTAGGTTAACTTTTGAAGTCCCCAAAGACCATAGGATAATCATCCCCAACACTCACAATCACCCTTATTTACCTCCTCCAGGCTTCTTCGCTCTATTCAAAGATCATTTCCTAGGTGGGCTTCAATTTCCTTAGCTTTTCCACCCTTTCTTGTCCAAGGGTTTCCATTACTTTTGGACTCTCCTTCAACAATTAGCGCTTAACTCCATTTGTTTGCTTTGTAGGGTTGTGATCCTCTTCCGCTTGTTTCGCCTCCCTCTTAATCCTCACATCTTCCACTATTTTTAATATTCCAAGAAAATGGAGCTAGGGGTTTTTATTTACTAGACCTGCATGAAGGTTGTTTTCTTCGATAAAATGCCTTCTTCAAATAAGGGCTAGAATTTACACTACATTTTCATCAAGCCAGTCCCTCCCATATCACGACTGACCGGATGGTTAATGGACTTGTCACCACCATCATCACTTAGAGATTTCCAAGCGAAGCCAACATTTGTGGTAGTTGCCCAGACCTTAGCCGGTCTAAAGTTTAATATAAGTATTTTACTCCAAGAGGGCATTCTGTACATGTTCAGCTAGAGTCCGATCGAGGCTAAACTAGCCTACTCCTTTGGTAAGGAATTTTCAATCTAAACCCATATTTTTTCTAACTGAGGTCACTTTACTTTCTTTGTAGCTAAAACCATATGGAAAGCTTCACTTAGCACGATCGTCAATCTGACAAAAGAAGAGTTGAACAACCGGGCATATATTGAGTTAGAGTTGCGTGGTTCATAGCCAACCGGCTCCTCCGTTACCACTAAAGGCAGCTGATACGAGTTGTGATAAGTGGACCTAGAAGCTAACGTGATAGTCAAAGTCTAGGTGATAGGGTGGTCAAAGTCAATGTAAGGTGGTAGACATACTCTAGAAGGAGTAAAATCCCCTCATCCGACTTTGATTAAATCACCCAGTGCTAAGCTTCTTAGATTCCACTAGTCTGAGTTATAATCTGGTCGGGGAAAGATGATCAACCCTTAAGCCAAGTGAACTGGGGAATCTAGTGTCTCAAGGGCGACCATATCTTAAGGTGGTCATGTTAGTAATTAGCCCTAAGAGCCAATCATGAGATGATTAGGCCTTTTAGGTTACTTATTGAGTTAGACTCAAATGAACCCACTCACTGGATTGAGTCCAATCTGAATCAGACACATTGGATTAATGGGTTAGACTCAATAGGTTAGACTTATTGGGTTATTGGATTAATGGTTAATCCAATATAATTAATAATCCAACCCATTAAGAGGAATACAAAGAGACAAAAACCATTCATATTCATTGGATGAATATAAATAGGTTTTTGGTGAGAATTTTTTTATAAGATGAAAAAGTTGTCTCTTGATCTTCTCCCTCTTCTTCCTCTTCCTTCCATGGCCAAATCTTCTTCCATGGTCGAACCATGTTTCTTGCTAGCACAAGAAGGTGGTTCTTCTCCGAAGGCTTAGTTTATGCGACGAACGAAAGATATGTTCGTGTGGATACCGTAGAGGCGCGGACACTTGAACGCGCTGAGATCTGGATCCAAAGAAAAGGTTGCTGTCAGGATTGCAAAGGGCATGCAACAAAGGTATAATTCTATCATGTACCTTAGTATAGATTAGTTTTCAGAACATGTTTCTTCCCTTCGCATAGATCCGCTGGATAAGAGGATCTAGTTATTTTTCCACTGTGTTTCTACGCCTTTGGCGCGCTAGATCCCAACAGTGGCATCAGAGGCACTTGCGAAGGGATATGCTAAGTTTTTAGAATTTTTATATATGATATAGAAATTACATGATAGGGTTTTCTATGATTGGCAATTGTGAGTTTTGTCCACACAAGACTCTTAGCCAGATTATAGGTCTCGGCCAAACTGTGAGTCTTGGCCAGATTCTGAGTCTCGGCCAAATCCTGAGTCTTGATCGAAATAGGTGTTTTGTTGTGAACAAAGCGAAGTTGGTGTGTGACTAATAAGGTCTCGGCCAGATATTTTGTT
>JBBMJZ010413100.1:3809523-3832038 GCA_037833815.1 Zingiber zerumbet
CGGGAGGTTTTGGATGGGTTTGAGTTTACCTGGGAGTCCGGTGGGTTTTCTTCCTAGGGAAAAAAAAAAAAAAAAAAAAAAATCAAGTCGTCGTGCTACGCACGGCACATTTCCTCACCCCGTCTCCTCCTCTTCCTCCTTCTCCCGCAAGCTTTTTTCGCGTTCACCCTCCTTTTTCTATATATGAATCTTCTTGTTCTGGGGATTTAGAACTAGCAGAAATATGTCTGCCAAGCTCAAGGTCGACGAACTCCGCGCCCAGCTTTCCCTACGTGGCCTCGACACCTCCGGAAAAAAACCCACACTCGTAAGCTCCCTTCTTTCTCTTCTCTCCTTATCCCTCTCTCTCACACACACCCTAACCGTCACTTAGCGGTTGCTCACTCATCTCTTGCTCCTTACCTAGGTCCGGCGCCTCGATGCCGCTCTTCGGAAGGAGAAGAAGGAGGCGGACGCACTGGACAAGGCAGCTGGCGACGTTGATTCTACCAACGATGACTCCTCCAAGGGCGGAAGGAAAAGGCGGAGGAATGATGCCCCGGAGGATGCTTCTAAAGGTAGTCTCTCTTCGTCTGCGTGCTTGTCTTTGGGGTTTTGATAGTCAATTGAATCGATTGGTTGCGATTAGATATAGAGGACGAAGGGAAAAGTAAGAAGGAGAAGCTTGTCACAATGACGAAGAAGAATGGTGCCGTTCTGGATCCCTTCCTCCCGTGTCATATAAAATCGAACTTTCATGTCTTACAAAAGGTACCCAATCGAGCAACATTATCGTCTAAGTGGAACTATTTGTTTTTTCCTCTCGAGAATGAATGAAATCTGCAATGCGAGAAGAGTGACTGTTATATGGCCACAAGGGTTACATCTTACGTCTTTAGAGATGGTTGAGAACTTGAGATGGATTTTACAGTTTTCTCTACTACATTTTTTTTAAAAAAAACAATTTAGTAGAATTGTTTCTAATTACAGTATTCAGTTTTAACTTCATAAGGAAAACATGCTTCCATGTCCGAGACAAAAATACTAAGAAGCAAGTTGTACTCACAGAATGACATTTAATTCAACCCTTTTTTTTTTCAATATGCATTATGAATTTTCTGCACTCTTAATCAGTCATTACTTACAAGTAGACCTATGTAAGGGCCATCTTATGTTGCTAGTTGTTCTTTGAATAAAATTGTTTGACACCTGGAACCTTATGGATAGGCTGTGGTTCGTGCAATTGTTTTGTGGTTAATAAGCCAAAAACGTGTGACAGTAACATCACCTTCTTGAAATTGTTATATTTTTATACTTTAGTTTTTGGTCAAAGAATGTAATTAAATTGCTAAATTGTTTATTGTTGCAGGCCGAGGAGATCTATAGTGCTACATTAAATCAAACTAATGTAGGAGATAATAATAACAAGTTTTATGTCATTCAAGCTCTAGGTGAGTAATTCCTATGTTTTTTTTCCTTGAGTGTGATGTAACAAGCAACTTTATGGCAATTAATTAAGTCCAAGTTCATGCTTGAAGCAATATAACTGCTTTAATCATTTTGCTTCTGGACATAAGAAATATTAAATAAACTAAGGAAAATGAAGGTTAGCTAATCAATTTTAGTTAACATGTTTTTCACTGTCCAAATACAAAATATTTATGCTAGTATTCAACAGATAATTGTTATGTGGCCTGCAGAGAAATTGGCAGAAAGGTTGAGGGAATAATGTGAAATTTTTCTTGGGCTGTATGCGTATCAATGTCTTTACTTTTGAGTTCCAATTATGTGATATTCTTTCTCTCTTCACTAGCTATTTTGGCTAACTATATGTATATATATTTCTTATGCTATCACAATGTGCATTCTTATATATCAACGCAATATTATATATTTCAGCTTTGTTTTTTGGGATTTTAATATCATTTTTTATGAGTAAACTGATGTGGTACTGTTGCAGAATCTGATGATGGCAGATCATTCATGGTTTACAATAGATGGGGCAGAGTCGGAGTAAGAGGTCAAGATAAGTTATTAGGACCTTACACTTCTCAAGAAGATGCATTTCATGAATTTGACAACAAATTTTATGCCAAGACAAAGAATTGGTGGCATCAACGAAAACAATTCAAACTTCATCCGAAATCTTATACTTGGTTGGAAATGGACTATGCAGATTCAGAAAATGAAACAGATGTGTCATGTCTTCCTGTGGCTGTCTTGAATATTTTTTCTCAGATAGTGCAGTAGATTATGTGTTTGAACACTATTATTTGGTCTAAAATTACAGGTAGAGACTGATGGATCTACTAGTAGTCAAATTCAACCCGCTAAGCTTGATTCTCGCATCGCAAAGCTTGTCTCCCTTATTTGCAATGTCAGCATGATGAAGCAGCAAATGTTGGAAATAGGTAATAAGTTGACTTATTAAAATAATGACAATGTTGATAATCTGTTTAGAAGATTGGGAGAAGGTTCTAACTTCTAACTTATGCTAATGATATAATTTTCAGTTGGATTTTTTTTTTTTGTTTGGCATAAATTTAACATGTCCGTAAAAGCAAACTGCCTTAATTCACAAGCAAACATACACTAACATAAGATTTTGATGCAAATGATTGTTCTTCCCTAGAAGCTGTGAAATGTGTGCCATCTGTGCAGGTTACAAATTCTTTAGATGGGTGATAGAATGACTTTTATGTAATGGAATTTTACATAACCAAATTTGTATGGATTATGGGCACAATTTAATGATAGTTTTCCAACTTGTCATTGTATAATTGGCAATGGGTATTCAGGATTGATCATTGTGGCTTCTATTCTAGATTTACGTATATCTTCAATTTAAATATGATTTTCATAGAGCTGGTTACTTTTTGTCTTCTCATCATCAGGTTAAACAGTCTATCCTTCTTTGTCCAGGTTACAATGCTGAAAAGCTACCACTTGGCAAGCTGAGTAAGTCTACCATTTTAAAGGTAAAATTCCCAAATCTCTAGATTTTAAAGCAGCTGGTAAAATTTGAGTGAAAATGAATTGCTACAATATTTTGTCAAATTATGTCTATGTTGCACATTTTTTGCTATTAAAATTTGGTTGATTCATCTTTTACATAGGGTTATGATGTTTTGCGAAGGATCTCAGAGGCACTTGCACAATTTAACAAGGAAAAATGTGAAGAATTAAGTGGGTAGGTAGTCGATCGTAAGACATTCTTGTCTTGCACTGTCTTCATGCAGTTTTTGGTTTACTTGATGTGGTAGTCTAACTGTTCTCAAACATTAGTGCTAGATTTTTGCATATATAGAGTACACGTTTGTCTGGATAAGCATGCCAGTTTACCATGACAACGATTGTCAACAAGATGAGGAGACTTATTATAGTAGCATCTAATCCCTTTGTTAAATGTTATTAAATTCTTGCCAAAAAAAAATTCAATCATTTTCCTTTATTGTAGCTAAATATTCTATTTTAATCAATGCATCTGTAGGGGTCTGCATGGTTAGTCATATGATCATTCTGAACATTGATAGGTAGACACTCATTTATACATCAATCATCAAGTTATGTCACCGTTCTTTTCCTTGACCCTTCCTATAATCTTGTCGAGCTATTTGGTTATCAATTTCTTTAAATCTTTCATCATTTAAACTTAGTAAGTCCTACTTCAAATCCTTTAACTGCACATCAATGTTTTGATTAAAGTGTTTGTATATGATGTCGAACATATTCATTATACTTATGAATTGAATATAATGCTAAAATGTTGCACCCAACTCTTGAACAAACTATAACCAATTAGAAATCCAGCTTTGATAAGTTTGGCTGATTGTTTGCTCTTGTAAAATAGGAATCAACTAGACGAATATCTACAATGATGAAAATTGAGTGAATAGACATGTTAGCAAGCTTCGCTGTAGGAAGAAACAAATCTGAAAAAATTAGCCAATGAGCTAATAAACTTCATGCCATGACTACATTTCTTCTATTGTTTCCACAGAAAAATTTCTCAGATTTCAGTGTTAGTACTTGAATCTGCAAACTCTAAGGCTATCTATGAGTTACTTTCCTCCTCACTATGATGACTATTTTGTCAATTTCTGCATTTTATTATTCTTTTTAGTTACAGTGGTAAATATTTGTTCTCTTATTTCTAAGATTTATTTTTGCAGGGAGTTCTATACTGTGATTCCTCATGACTTTGGTTTTAAAAAGATGCGTAAGGCCCTTATTTTTTATTTTTTTTTATTTTTACACTGGCTATCTACAATGACCCTATTTCATATCTATAATGACATTGACAGGTGAGTTTGTCATTGACACTCCTGACAAATTAAAGGCAAAGCTGGAAATGGTAAGCACTTCTCTCTTTCCCTTTCTAATATCAAGAAGCAAGTATCTCTACTTTCATCGGCTTGTATTCAAGTAATCCCCTGCTCCATAAAATTTGAATTGGTGCAATGGAAATTAGCTCTATTTGACCAAACACACATTTGCATGTACATTGGTACTATTCACCAATTTGCCAACATAGTTCACATGATGATGCTTTGCTGTTTTCCAAGGATTGTAAGCTACTTATCCGCACAAAACTATGTAAAAATAGGTATTGCTGTGTCTACTAGTCAGATTCACTAGATTATATTTGCTCATGACATGAATCATAGAAGAATTCGGTTTTGGGATTTCGTCATGGCTTGCCTGATGTATTTTATGTTAACATTCATTTATCTCTCCTAATAGCTTGTTTCATTCGACTATTCAATTCGGGAGGATTTGTGGCCTGCTTCACACATATTCCTGTTAATGTATATACTTACAGTTCTTACTTTTTAGGCTTAATGCAGTTTCTTATGTTTGTAATATATTACTGACTATTGGTTAGAAAACATTGACTTCCATATTAAATTTTTGCTGACATTTGCATAGGATTCTTTATAGTTTTTAGAAATCTACATAAATGAGCATCCATTTACACCCCTTACTCCTATTTCCTAGAGTTTTATGATTTACTGTGTATGCTGTTTTCAGATCTTTTATCTAATATTGTTTTTTGGGGTTTTCTTGAAGGTTGAGAGCTTAGCTGAGATTGAGATTGCTACTAAAATTCTGCAGAATGATGTTGAGGCAGAGGTACTTTTAGATCTAAAATAGTTCACAAGACTTTTATTAGTGCATTAAGATATTGATGGAGAGTTGTAATGTATTAATAACTAATCACAAGGCTCTTAATTCTCAAGTTTGCTATAACTAAGCATATTAAATCATAGAACTTCTAGAGTTCTGATACAAGCTTCATTTTCTTCTAACTCTCTTTTGTGATGTTAAAATTTCCAAATCCATACAGCATTTTAAGTTATAATTTGGATTTTTTTTGGTATAGTTATATTTTCCCAGCATAATATCTTTGAGAAACTGCGATTAATCGAACTGGATACTTTCAGATATTGTAGATTTTATCGAGATTCGTTTTCCCTTTTTTTTTTTTAATTGCACAAGCTAGATGTCTCACAAGTTATAGTTGTACTTCCTTCTCCTATAGTGATGAAACCTTTATATTAGTTAAAATTTGTGAAAAAATTTATACCACATGATCCAAATGTATTCACCCCATCTCATATTTGTTTTGGAGCATATATTACAATTAAGATAATTTTGTTTTGGGAAGTAGATAAACTATGCTTTATTTTAAGAGAAATATTGATTGATAATACTTATCTTTTAAATATTATGCATGAGAATAAAGATTGTAACGATAGCAATATCAGGTAAAAGATATATGCCACAATTTGTTATGTTAAACCAATTGAGTGCAATCTTTATTGTATAGAATATTCCACTGGAGGTTCTTTTCATGTTGAAGGATAACTCACGAAACCCAAAGCACAAGCAACTGGAATTGAAACAGTTCATGCATATGTATTTCATTTGGTTTTGGTAACAAAACTAAGCGCAGGCTTTCTTTTCCGACATATATGACTGCGGTTTCTTTTAACTTTGAAGGACGACCCTCTAAATTCTCGGTACAAGCAACTGCAATGTGAACTATCACCTATTGAAGTTGATACCAAGGAATTCACTATGGTAATCTCTGTTTTCCTTTTACATGTTAAAACTCATCAATGTTAAATGATTCTACAAAAGCTCTTTTTGAGTTTGCATTTGTAGAACAGATATTCTACAAACATTCAATAGGTAGTGTCATAAATTGAGTTTTGAAATTAGCAATGCACTGACTTAGGATATCATCAAATGTCGTGGAGCCAAAATCTGTGACTAAAAGGCTTCCATTATCACGTTAATTAATATCTTTGTTGTATCTATTGACACATACATCTAACTAAACCTTTACAATTTGTATGCATTATATAGTGCAATCTTTTGTGTTTGTACCAATATACAGATTTTTCTTTCTATAATAACTGCAGAATGATTATTTATAAGTTACAAATTTGAAATAGGATGTTGATTTTTAATTTATACAATAATAATAAAAAAAATGGTAGATCCGCTACCTTAGCGGCTCCCCTAGTGTTGTCCCCACGGATATGGAGGGAGGTTCATGCAGGTACACAGTTAATTTATACAATAAAGCTTGGTTGTAACCTTGATATTCTTCTTGTCAGATTTGTTATGGTAAGCTATCTATCTCCCCATTTGTCAATTGTAACCTTGGATGTTTTTTTACCAGATAAAGAAGTACTTGTTGAATACACATGCCAAAACACATTCAGGCTATACCGTTGATATTGTGCAGATATTTAAGGTTTCCAGGAAAGATGAACTTGAACGATTCAAAAAGGTTAAAATGGATCCTTTTGTCTCATATTTTTTCAATGTTTTATCTATTGTTTTACTGTTTGCCTATACAGAGTTAAAATTATTACACACTTATGCCAGGAATTCTTAGTGATTCCTTCTCATTAAAATGATTATTACTCTGTTACAGTTCGCTAACACCAAGAATAGGATGCTTCTGTGGCATGGTTCTCGACTCACAAACTGGACCGGGATCCTTTCTCAAGGTGTCCCTTTGTCAATTGAATGTTGTTTGTCATTGACATTTCATGCTTACTGAAATTAGTTCCATGGAAGTTTATTTTAATTATTTTCTCATTTAGGAAGGTTCTATTCATTGTTGGATTTCTTGAGATTGGATTATTTTATTAAACTGAAAAGATGTTAATAGCTTCTTGATGAACATTCATGATCCTTGAACATCAGGGTTGAGGATTGCACCTCCAGAAGCACCCGTCACTGGTTACATGTTTGGAAAGGGAGTTTATTTTGCAGATATGTTTTCAAAGAGTGCAAATTATTGTTATGCATCAACACATTCCAGAGAAGGAGTGTTGCTCCTTTGCGAGGTAAATGCCATACGGTAACTAACAACATCTAATTTTCAATATTTAGCTTTTGTTGATTGAGACTACCTTTTCCCACAGGTTGCACTTGGTGATATGGCTGAGCTACTGTCTGCTAATTATAATGCTGATCAATTACCTGAGGGGAAATTAAGGTTTGCATCAACCTTTGCTAGATTCTGTCATTGGAATTTTTTTATTTTTTATTTTTCGTATTTGATTATTGGAGCATGAGACACATCAAGGGAGGTATCTATTACATCACAGCTTGATATCTGGCTATTCTCTTCGGGTGGATATATTTTTGTCCTTGTTCACTCAACTATGCTACTCTTCAGGTGGATATATTTTTGTCCTTGCTCACTCAACTATGCTACATTTCACGTACTTTTTTTTAAAAGCCAAATGTGGTTCAATATTTATGCTCTCCCATTGACGTGATGTAAATAAAATGCAATCATTTTGTTGATCTGAAAATATCATCCTTTAACTTGGATGTTCAGGACAATGAACTGCCCTTGATAAAGATATCTCAGAGCATGCTTCCACACTTAATCATACTTGGCCCATTGACTTGCTAACTTGAGGAAAGAAAATTAAGGATTAATGTAATAATGCCTTGAAGCTTTACTCACTTGCACAATTACACCATGAAGACGACTGGTAAGTTTTCATGTAATGCATATCATGAGATACTCAATTGGAAACCATGGTCTATGCTCCTTTGTCACCTATCAGATAGACCACAACTCTTTTGGAGTAGCCCTTCAATGGATTTCCTATCGAGGACCCTTTTCCAGTTGTCTGATCTCAGATAATAATGCACAATTATCAGTGGCTAGGATTTCATCCAGACCAATGAAATAGCTAGAAGAGGGTCCTCGTTTAGATGATCCTGAGTGATTCTAGAAATTGTAGTGGATTTGTGGCGCATGTAGCATCTGTCCATATAGTATAATAATAAGACTTCTAAACCATGTATATATTTGTGGAATTTGTTCCTGTTGAAGTAATATGCACTATATGATTTTACAGTACAAAAGGGGTTGGATTCACCGCTCCTAAGATGTTGGATTCCCAGATCCTAGAAGATGGTGTGATTGTTCCTCTTGGAATACCAGAAAAACAGAATGGTTTCCAGGTAATATTTAATGTTCTAAAGTATTTGATTTAACTCTCTAAGATCACAGTTTTGCATGAAGTAACAACTACAAAACATCTCATGAATCATGCAGAGTAGTTTGTTGTACAATGAATACATTGTGTACAACGTAGAGCAGATTCGGATGCGGTATGTTATTCAAGTGCAGTTCAATTTCAAACATTAACCAATGCTTCAGTCATTCACCTTCGGACATTTTGTTGTGATATCCAAAACCTACAGAATTTTATTGCATTTTGTACATCATTATGGTGACTGAAGGTTAAATCACTGTAAAAAATCTTGTGGTATGTCGAACGTGATTCTTCTTTCATCTGAATGGACAAATATAACTTTGGTGACAATCAATCTTATATGGCGCAATCCTTTTTTGTTATTGTTGTTTAGGAATAACTTCATTTATGTGCAACCTTGGTTGATTTCACTGGGCCTTCTCTTCTGCACTAAGGTGTGTTTTGTTTTTTGAGGTTGAGTTCCTGAGGTGGATGTTTCTTAGGAGAATTTTAGCTCTTAAGTAGACTTGTGCTCCTATATCACTGTAAAAAGGCCTGGGTTTATGTTTAAAGTTTATATAAACATGCGTTGAGGAATTATTCTTGATTATTAAATAATATTTTTTTTAGAAAATTTAGAGGATGACCGTTTCTCTTCTTGTCTTTTCTTCAATTTCCTTATTCTCGTCAGTCAGCCTGTATGATAATTACTATTTTACTCGACGTCAGTTGGTATTAGAGTTATCAAGTTTCGATCGAGGAAATCGAGGATCAGATCTAATGGAAGGTCGTTGTGGTCGTGATCATGGTCGTTCTAGGCAGGTTTTGGTTGAAGAAATCTTGCACCATGGTCGCAGTATTTAGGACGAGATTGAAGATTTACATGGATAAATTATAAATTTAACCTAACGTCTAGCGACGTGAAATCTTGACGATCGTGAAGTAGTGGTTGAGAGAATCGACATGGAGACTTTGGATTTTGAGTTAATTTATCTGAATTTTCTAGTACATCATAGATAGAGAATTTTATTGATTAGATCAATAAAGTTGAGCGGATCTTTAACTATAATTAAGTTCTAGATCGGATGATGGTGAAGATGATTGTCATTAGACTAAAGAGTCGAGTATCGACGTCGTGGGAGTACTTGCGGCACGAGATAGATAGGGTAAAACAAAGATCAAGGATTGGGATAAGATGAAGAAAAAGATGAATGATCACTTTTTTTTTTTTTTTGAGTACATTCAAACTTTGTTCCAAGGACGATTATATTTTGCCATGGAGAACAATGGCTTTGACGCCCAAGATAATCTTGATGGATTTGAAGATGATTTGGAGGAAAAAGTTGATGAGATATTTTATAGTGACGATCATGAGATTTTAATCGTTTATGAGAGTTTCTTGATTTCTAAGGATTCACTAATAGAATCAGATAAATTTATTAGTGAGAATATTAACGGCTTTATGAAAGACTACGTTTTAAGCTTGGACTTATCATGCGCTAAACAATTAGATGACAAAGTGAATAAGGATGTTCATTGCAAAAATAAATTGCTTGAAGGTGCATAACAAGGAGGCAATCACCCATACGTTGATGAATCAGAATTTGTCTTGGAAGATAGTAAAGTTGAAGAGGAGGAACTTTATTCGTGGGTTCTGTTCAAGCCAAGGAGGCTGTTGAGGAAGCCATTGCTGCCTTCAAGCATGCAGTGAAATAGGAGGTCGCCGGCGGCCTGTCCACCAACAGATCCTTGGGTTCGGCGAAGGATGACCTCTTGGCCATCATGCCTGGGTGGTTCTTCGTGATCATCCCCATGTGGCCAGGAGAAGCTCATTCCTCGAAAGTGGAAAAGGTATTGTTTCCAGGGAAGTCTGATTACCCAGACGTGATGGTATTTCAGTCCTCCACGTATGGCAAGGTTCTTATCTTGGATGGAGTCATGTACAGAGAGGGATGGGTGTTCTTACCAAGAAATGATTACTCATCTTCCTCTTTACTTTAATTCCAAACCCTAAAACAGGTTCTAGTAGTTGGAGGAGGTGATAGTGGCGTCCTGCGAAAAGTATCGCGTTATTCTTCAATGAGCAAATCGATATATGTGAAATCGATAAAATGATTATTGATGTTTCCAAGGAGTTCTTTCCCAAATTGGCTATTGGATATGAAGATCCTCGTGTTAATCTTTATGTTGGTGATGATGTTGAGTTTATTTCTGAAGGAGTTTATAATGTCATCATTGTCGATTCTTCTGACTAGATACGGTGCTAAATGGATATTCTGGCTGGCCAGATTCTGATATTAAGATTTCAAACTAAATGGATAAAATCTGGCTATTTAAAATCACTCTTCCATTGGCAGCGACTTTGCTCGCACCTTTGCTAGCGGCTGTGATCTATTTTCTGAATGCGGAATTCGGTGAATCGGCAATGAGAAGAAATCAATTTTGATTGATGAGAAGCCTCTCAGAGGAAAAGGTGTTGTCTTTATCATCCCAAAATCCCTTGAACTCGCAATGGATGGAAGCGTAGAGGTTGGAAAGCAGATAGTTGGTGGTGTCAGGGCCGTTGAAGCCATCGTAGATGCTGACGAAGACCTACCTGTGCTCCTCCGAGACGACCACATGCATTCTGCACAGTCGTTGCTACCGTT
The DNA here is from genome assembly GCA_037833815.1 of Zingiber zerumbet. NCBI lineage: Eukaryota > Viridiplantae > Streptophyta > Magnoliopsida > Zingiberales > Zingiberaceae > Zingiber > Zingiber zerumbet. The sequence continues at coordinate 3,820,670 of JBBMJZ010413100.1, forward strand.
TAGTCTCCCCGAGCCCTTTCCAATATGCCTGTATTTTCTGTTGGTAGTCCTTGGGGTAGCCGCTACTGGTGCACTACTTGCAATGTAGCGGACCTTGTGTCAAAAGAGAGCCCTATGCTAAAGGGAGGTGTTCCCATATTTGAATCTTCTAGGCTCATGGTCAAAGTTCTAAATGAGCTTTTGTATGATCCCATTCATAGCATGAGTTGCATGACTTCTTGCATATTGCATCAAATTCGAGACAAAAAAGTAGGTTTATGTTTTCACTATGGCTCTTAAACTATAAATCTCAAATCTCGCCTCTAGAATGGTTCAAGACTTTTTATTCAGTTTTTTAAATTTTACAAACCTCTCATAAATCTTGCATTGGAGATACCCTTAATGAGAGCCATGCGTATTTAATAATATCTAATTAATTTTCTGACTGATTCTGGCTAGCAAAATTTACCGTTTTGGGAAATCTTTCTTTCGATTAGCTGCTAAAACTCCGTCCTGGTGGGATTGTGTGCGCTCATGCCGAGAGCATAGGGCTTCATATGCACATCATCGAAGATATTGTCTTAAATTGTCGCCAGATTTTCAATGGAATTATGATTGGACTTCAGTGCCTACATATCCAAGCGGAGTGATTGTTCGTGATTTACCCAACCAAAGGGCCAGTATTTAATTTCCGACACCCTGTATACTACAAAGATGAGGAAGAATTTAAATATATGATTTTTCAACTTACTAATACAAAACTCCAGCAACTACTTAGTGAACTTTACCGATTTAATACCTGATAATCTTCTACTTAGTTACCATCTGAAACTATTTTAAACTTAAATTCTTTCAACCAGAGATGATTGGTATAGGAACATCAAAAAATTATTATTATTATTTTTTAATATTTTTTTTCAGTATTTTAGATATTTTTGATAATTTCTATTTATTATATTTTTTTGAATTTTGAAGTTTAGGAATTTTAGGATTGTGAAGTTATTAATAATTTTTTATTTCTTTATAAGACATAATTGTGGTCTATATATTAAGATTTTTTTTCCTTTTATTTAAGTATTAAGGTTTAGAGTTTATATATATATATATATATATATTATTTGTTTAGTTGTTTGAGAAATTATTCTTATTATTATAATATTCTTTTTGGTAAAATTTGGAGGAACGATCGCTGTCATATCCGACATAAATCACTCGGAGCTCTGCCCATCGACATGCACTCCTATATCACTCGGTCTGTAATATCCATAAATCACTCGGAGCTCTGCCGTATCGACCTGCACTCCTATATCACTCGGCCTGTAATATCTAGTACTCTTCACATTCGACACTCAAGAATTTGAAGACGCAACAGAAGAAGTGGAAGAAGCAACAAAAGAAGTGAAGTGGTAGTGGAGGATTTGATGAGCACTTTCATTTTCTTCTTCAATATCGATAAAGCTGCAGAAGAGTATGCCCTTCTATATAGAGGGGCGAAGCCAACGTGAGCCTAATATGGGCAGTTGCCCACACTGGGCCACAAAATAAAAATAATAATTACATATATTTTTACCCTAAGGCCTAAACTATTCGTCTCCTTTCCCTCTCTGTAGCAAGCAACCCGGCTTTGTCTACTTCCAACCTTCTCTCTCCATAGCAAGCCAGCAAGCAACGACCTCCATTTAGACCATCTCCTTCCCTCTCCACAACAAGCAACCTATGCCTCATTCTCTCTCCACATCAAGCAAGCAAGCAACGACTCAACACCCTCTGTTTGGACCGTCTCCTTCCCTCTCCACAGCAAGCAACCCTCTGTCTCCTTTTCTCTTCGTAGCAAGCCAACAAGCAATGCCCCTCCGTCTCCTTCCCTCTCCAAAGCAAGCGATACCCTCTACATAGTAGGCAAGAAATTATGTTCAAAGGTAACCCTAATTTTGTTTCTTGTTCAACAAAAAAGATGTAAGGTAATGATGCAGGCGCTTGCGCTGCCTAGCGAGGCAGTAACATGGCAACTTCTTGACCAGTTGCTGCCCCATCAAACAACAAAGAGGCTGCTGCCTCTCTAGGCAGTGACGCAGCTGTTTGTGACATGCACTACAAAAATTGTATCAAATAGCAATGAAATTATTCTGTCGTTATTCCATCGCTAAAGAAGAATTGTGACGGATTAGCAACGGAATGCATATTTTCGCTTAGGTATCAGTTGTTGACAATATAGTGATGGATATTAAATATCCGTCGGTGATAACCGAATAGAATAGAATCTCCGTTGAGATATTAGTAATGGATAATTTAATTTTCCATCGCTAATTGCTAAGCCTGGAGAGTATTGACATTCAATATGAAAAGTGTCGATTGTCTACACTTAGCGATGGAAAAATAACTTTCCGTCACTATTAGCGACGGATAATAAAATAATCCGTCGCTAAATTTATGCTATAGCACAACATGCCTTTTCTATTTTTTTCCCATTTTCCCTGTTTACATTTAAATCTATTTTATTACATTCATCACAAACGATGGTTTTCATAATAAATTCATAATACATCATAACAAAACTCATAATAAACTCACTACACATCACAAATTAGAACATAATAAACTCACTACATATCACAAATTATATTCCAACTGTTGGTGCAAAGAACACCAGATGATCAAACCTGTGTTTTGATTATGACAAAGGGTTCAAAGTTAAGTTTACTTGTTATCTAACAAGTGTGATTGAGATTGCAGGAAAGTTCTAAGTATTTTTAGGAAAAAAGTCCTAGTGGATTCTAGGCAGGCGGAAAACCCTAGGTGAAGGTAACTCTAGGTCCTAGGGTGTGATAACCCTAGTTTATGGAAAGTTCTAGCTGCAGTTAAGCAACAAAGTCTTGGCGAGTCGAGCACTTTGGACGAAATCCTAGAGTCGGGAACTCTAGGTGAAAATCTTGGTGGTCACGGACTAGGTGGAAGTCTGGATTGGTCGTAGAGCGAACGTTCAACATGAAGACCTGAAGTCTCGGAAGCTGAACAAAACGTCCAGACGGTCCAAGGACCGATCTAGCAAAAAGGTAATTTCTCCTGAGAGGAGTAGGTGAGGACGCGTTCCCTATTGAGAAAACAGTAGACGTCGGTTCAACCTAGGGTTTTTAAGAAATCTGAAAGTCAGAACTGGATAGTCCGGAGGCTGTCAAATAATTTATTATTCATATTTTATTGTGCTAACTTTATTTTACAGGGTATATTTTATTTGTGGACTAATATGCCTTACAGGAAGGGAGATGCATAAGGAAATGCTGGGATGAACAGTGTCTGAGGCGCCTCCAGGGCTGTTGGAGGCGCCTCAGGTGCCTTAGCTAAAGCTTCGCGTGGGAGGGAACTAGAGGCGCTTTCCAGGTGAATGAAGGTGCCTTGGATCAAGGATGGAAGACACCTTCCAGGAACTTGAAGGCGCCTTTAAAGGGATAACTTTCGTAGATTGCAGAAGTTATCATTTCTAAAGTTGTTGGGATAAACTTCTGAGCTGGAGGTGCCTTCAAGGAGGTTGAAGGCACCTTCAACAGCTTATATATGTCTTCTTCAAGTAGTGCATCAAATACAACTCATTCTTACGATTCTTCTCTTGTGCACTGCTTCAAGGATGATCCTGCGACTCCGCAACGCAACTCCGATGAGCGAAAGCACAACTCTACGAATTCTGAAGTCGTTGGCATAATTTTTACAGCATTCAAAATATATGTTATTGTAATCATCTTTGTAATTGTGATTTATTAACTGATAGTGAATTGCCCAAAGTAAATACTCAACTAGTATGGACCTTGGAGTAGGAGTCATCATAAACTTCGAACTAAGTAAAAATAAACTGTGTTAGCGATTGTTTTTACTCAACTTATATTCTGCTATGTTTATCTCTGATAATTTTAAATGAATGTGAAAGACACGAGTGCTATTCACCCCCTCCCTCTAGCATGTTTTGATCCTACACCAATAATCTATATGAACTAAAATACACACTAGATACATAATATTAAATCCAAATACAAATCCAAATCTAATAAATAAAAATCCATAGTAGATCATTCAATACAAGATAAAGTTTATGTCATCCTAATCAGAATAAGGAATAAGACAAAGTTATCACATACAATACATGCTAATGAAAACAAAATCATCGCTGGTCCTGTATGAAATTTGATTGAGATTAGTTATGAATAGAAAATGCGATGTCAAATTACAAAAGATATAACTACTTTTTTTTAAACTGGTAAACAAAAGTTAGCAGACATTCTTTAAAAAAACATACATGCGTCCCTGGATATAAATATGCATCATTTGAAAATGATTACGGAAATGTATAATATAATCAGAGATGCATATAATTATTAAAAAAATAGTATTATTTTTTAACTGAAATTAAAAGTTATGATAAATGATAACATACTTCAAAATGATCTACTTTGTAGGAGATTGGTCAGGATCCTGATACTCGTGGGACTCCAAATGATGCAGGTGGTACATCTGTGAATCCAGAGACAACGTTGCTGGAAATGCTTGCATATGACGAACTATCTCCTCAGTTTGAGCCTATCACTATCACATTTCTTGTATCTTTGTGTCCCTCCTGGACATTGCCTCCTCCAATGATGATAGTTGAGTTCGCAAGTTCTCATTGTTCTTCCGCAATTCTCATACATCACTAGATAAGGAGGAGAAACTAGGATGACCCTTGATCCATGGAGCTCTTATCCGCTCATAGATAACTTTGGCCTGAGAGCCAAGCCTATAGAGGGAGGTCTTCTTCCTTCCACCAATGACGTCATAATAAATGTCATTAACTACATCGGTGGAAAGAGGCTGTGACCTCTCTCCCTCTGCCTCAGGCTGAAACGCCTTAGTAACTCTAGTGGACATTGATTCCTATGTCAAAATAATAATTTTATTAACCTCCACATAAAGTCTACAAATATATTCACAAAATTTAATATTCTTACATTAATTGCTGAAGAACGCCGATCAACAAATGACCCATCTTTCTACTTATGAGTTTTGTTAAATATCTCCCAAAAAGTGGGAGGTCTTTGTAATTCAGCAGCCTATATATAGAAAATGTAGTTACATTAAAAATAATAAAAACATATGTAAGAAATTTTTTAATAACTTAATTTTAAATTTACCAAGTCAGAGGTATGCTCCATAATCGAACAAGATTCAGCAATATGCTTTGTAGATCTTGTGCTTGGCTTAGCAGGCTCTGCATTACGATTGCTTCGAACAATCATTGAATTGTCCTACTAATGTTGGGAACCCAAATGGCTCTCCAAGTCTGCCAAACTACATCAAGGACCTTGGATGGCTTGTGCTCCTCTACCTCCACTTGTACAACATGCCCCTGTACAGTTTAGAGCAATAGGCATTTCAATTTTTTTTTTGAATATTTCCACTCGACCCTCCTCCCAGACATATCTCTTCTGTAACAATATATTTTGATAATTAGTATCATGTTAACTACAAATACATTTTCTATTCAGAATACTTACCCAAAATTCAATATAATAAAAATTATTCATGTCCTAGTCTACGAGCTGCCATATAGTACCAGCGGGGGATAATTGTTCTCTGAACTTTTTTGATATGTAGGATACTATCTGGTGACCATTTGGGACAAGCTGCATGTTGTGATAAATAAAAAGAAGGTAAATTACTTGAATAATTACTAAATACATAATTACTTACCAGCTCACAACAACTCTCAAAATTGTCTAGACAACATGTGCTAGCTGCATGACTATATATGGAAAATTATAGTATAAGATATACACATTTGAAATAATTTTACCTTCTAACTAGGGAGATGAATTTTTTTAAAAAAATCAATACATTATGCTATGACATTGTTAATAATTTTTAATTGTTTGATGTAACTGAATCAACTAAATTAACATTTTGTAAGTTCTCATCATTAGACTCCATTGGTACATCAATCTCCTCACTGCTAGATATCTCTCTATCATCTATTTCCTTGTAAGTGGCATTAACATTTACAAGTAATTATGATGTGGATTGTATTTCTGAATCAACTTAGTGTATTTCAACTTCGTCATTTTGATATGCATCCATGGTTTTGGCCAGTTATAGTGTTTGACATTTCTATGGTTGACTGAGGTTTATCTGACACACTGCTAACCATTCATTAGTTCTTCTTCTCTTTGTTGGGTACTTGAGATAGAATACTTGACCAACTTGTACCGTACAGATGAAAGACTCAAACTTATTGAATCTTTTGATTGTATTAACCTCAATTAAATTGTAGAAATAATATATTCTGGTACCTATTCTTAGAGTTGGATCATACAATGAACATATAAAAAATATACACCTTTTTAAAGGTAACGCTGGATACTCAACTTTGATGATTTCTTTAAGTCTACCATAATAATCAAATTGAATATCATTGTTGTTTGTTGATCCTTTTACACAAATACAAGAATTATATATAAGCCTTTGTGAATCATGTTGGGCCATGTGAAATTTGAATCCATTAACATAATAACTTAAGTAAACTGTTATGCTACAGAGAGGTTCCGATGCAAGATTTTTTAGTTTTTTATCTTCTACATTTGCTATTCTATAGGCGTTCGCCTATAATAGTAGTTATTATATAAATTAGATGCATATATAATAAAATTGCATTGTAATAAATAATTTAATTGCCAACTTATATAAATTTGAAACTAATATGTAAATTCATCCTCTAACTTATCTCTACCTCATTTGCACTTATTGATGGATTTTGTAGATGTAGTTGTTCTTCTTACAAGCTGTCAAAGAAAGTAATTTGAAACATATTAGATAACATGTCAAATATTCTTCAATACTATATGTATATATACTTGAACTATTATCTTAGGTATGGTTTGATCTCTTTACAGTTCAAGAGTATATATGTCCTGCAACATGATATTCTTGTTCATTTAATCGCCTAGAAACAGTTGCACCCATTGTCTTACTAGGAAACTTGAAAATAGAAAGCATCTATATATCTGTTGGTTGAGTATCATTAATTTCGAGGATACATATGATGTCTGATTTTCATATTATCAGTAAAATAATAAGAGCAGAAGGAAGTTGTTTCTTCAACCAAATATGCATTACATCTTGATCCCTTAACTTTTGCTTTGTTACGAACATTATTCTTTAATTTTATCAAAAATCTTTCAAATGGATACATCTCTCTATGTTGCACAGGACCACCTAGTTGTACCTTATAAAATAAATAAACATGCAGATGTTCCATTGAATAAAAAAACTAGGTGAAAATATTTGTTCAAGCTTATAGAGTATTATAGGAATGTCTGTCTGAAGTCAAAACATATCTGATGTCATAATAATCATTAAAGTTAAATATCTAAAAAAGAGACTCAATTCTATGAGTACTTGCCAAACATTATTAGGAAGTAGTTCACGAAAAGCTATTGGAATTATTCTTTGTATGAACACATGATAATCGTGAGTCTTCATTTCAAACATTTTTAATCTATTTGTATAAACACAACAAGACATATTCGAGGCATATCCATCAGGAAATTTGATTACTTTCAATCAAGTATATAATGCTTACTTACCTTCTTTGTTTAATATATAAAATGCTTTTGGATATTTACCAGTTGTTTTATTTTGATGCAACTAGGTATTTTTATTAATTGTCTTAATTGCTCGCGTGATTTTGCTATATCTTTAGTTTTCCCATGAACATTCATCACAATATTGAAGTTGTTATCAAAGAAATTTCTTAACATACATCATATCTAAATTAGGGTTGGAAATTTTTACAAAATTCCCGACCCTTCCTGACTCCCAACTCGTTCCCGTCCCGAATTTTTCCTGACCCGAATGTTTGCCGACCTGAGTGGTCGGGATTTTTCTCGATCCGACCAAAATCGGGAAAAGGATTGGGGACACAAGTTCTACCCGACGGGATTCCTGACCCAACCCGAATATATTAATAATAATTTTTAATTCGACTTTTTTTTAAAAAAATAATATAGAAAACTAGGTTTAAAAATTAAAATATCTAAAAAATGAAGTACGATTTTTAAAAACACAAAAAGGAAAATAGAAAAGTAAGTAAACAGTAAACTAGGGTACTTACGCATCTCAAATTCTCATTCACTCATTCAGTCGTTCACTTCACGCCACACGCGAATCACGCCCTTCGCCCTTCGCCCTTCGCCGACTTATTCCACTAGAACCCTAGCCCACGCCCACACGACCACACCTCCTTTTCAATTCGCTGTTTTCGCCTGTCCATTCAGGAGCTCTCTTATCTCTCTTCCATTTCTTTGCATGTTTGGCTACAACTTCCCTAAAAACAGTCCAAGCCGCGTTGCCTCCTTCGTCCCCGTATTGGGTCTTCATGGTTGACGTTTCCCTCCCTCCCTTAGTCCGTGCTCTACTGGCCAGTAAGCCAAGGCAACAAAGAGCGACATTGATCTATAAAGATATATGCCAAAACTTTGCTGCAATTGCTACATTAGTTACAATCATAGCTTATGTTTGATGTTGTTGCTTTCATATGGATTCAATCAATTTGTTCACCATGATGGTATGTGTATTATGTTTCTGATGAACTAAATTTTCTTATAATGCTCTCTACGTGTTATATAGGTTTTATATTTTTCTTAAATCTTGCTCCCTAATTACTTGAGTATCGTGAACATGCATTTGTATGCTATTTTGTCGGGTACAATTATCTAAATATTGTGTTCTGCCTTGTGATAAGTTCCTTGGGGGCTCAGTAAAGTGTTGATTCAAAAGTGTTTTGTCTTTCGATATATTTCTATATACATTTTTAACATGATATCAAATTGTCAATCTCTATTTTTCTTAAATCTTGCTCACCTAGCATTCTCTTTTTAGTAATATTTGAATGTTTCTAACTGTGCAGCGATCTGATTCTGAATGATATTCATATTATTGTAGCCATTGATAAGTTCATTCATGGATGCATCTAGCGGAAGTGGTAGCTCTCCTTCCATCACTCAACCTCACACAGTATCTCCATCCAAAACATCAATCATTCATGAGGAAGTAGTAGATATTGGAGGCAAAAGGAAAAAAGTAGCAGATGTATGGTCACACGCTAAGAAAATTATAAGGAGAAATGGCAAAAATAAGGTAATTGTTGTTGTTGCTATTTGTAATTATTGCAAAACTGAAGTTCTTGCCCATAGCAGAACAAATGGGAATAATGGCGTTGATGGGCATGTGAAGAAATGCAAAACGAATCCTCATAATGCGGTAAAGTTAGGTTCCTCTCAACCAATCTTAACACAGTCATCCATGAATAATGCTTTGACACCCCACATCTTTACCTAAAAAAAGCTTGAAGGTAAGGTTGTCACATTTATTGTTAAAGATGAGATGTCATTTAGGGTAGTGGAAGGGGTCGCGGGCAGGGTTTGTAGAGATGATGAAGGAAACTCAACCTTGATTCAAGATTCCCAACAGAAAGAAAATTGCATCTCTTGTATCAGAATTATATGCAGTGGAGGCGGCTAAGATAAAGAGTATCATTGGTAATCAAAGGGTAAGCATCACAACTGATACTTGGATCTCAATTCAGAATATCAATTACATGGTAATCACAACTCATTTCTTGGATAATGATTGGAAGTTGCATAAGCGAATAATAAATTTCACCAAGATTACCTCTCACAAAGGAGATGACATTGGTAAAGTTTTAGAAATGTGCTTGAGCAATTGGGGGATAGATAAAGTTTTCACAATCGCAGTTGATAATGCTAGCATAAACGATAAAGCGGTGGAGTACATGGGAAAGAGGCTAAAGGAAATGGGTACTCTATTATTTGATGGTAAGTACTTGCATTTGAGATCTTGTTGTTATATTATAAATTTAATTGTCAAGAGTGGGTTGAAGTTTCTTAATGAGTCAGTTGAGTCCATTAGAAATTGTATGAAATATATTCACTCTTCTGGGGCACGGTTGGACCAATTTAGGGAGTGTGCTATCCTATTGAAGATGGATAAAATGTCAACTGTTCCAATGGATGTGCCTATGAAATAGAATTCCACCTATACAATGCTTTTTATTGCATACAAGTTTTAAAAAGTGTTTGGTAGGATGGCAGAGAATGTCCAATTTGTTGAATACTTTGAAGAGGTAGATGGTTCGAAGAAGAAAAAGAGAGTGGGCCTCCTATGGAAAAAGATTGGGAGAAGACACAAGTCTTTGTGAATTTTCTCAAGAGGTTTCATGATACTACATTGCAACTTAGTGCTACCAAGAAAACTACATCACCCTTGATTTGGGAGGAAATAGTTGCAATGAGGATGGTCATTGATGAGATAATACTTAACACTATTGATCCTTCATTGCAAGAAGTTACTAAAAGAATAGAGAGTAAGTTCAAGAAGTATTGGGGTAATCTTGAGAAGGTGAACAAGCTTGTTTTCCCAGGTCACATTTTAGATTCTCGTTATAAACTTCAAATAATTGGGATCCATTTGGGAGATATGAAATTGGATGCTAGTAAAATACAATCCTTTGTTGACAGTTTAAAGAATTGTCTAATGGAGTTGTATCATGCATATAAAGGGAATTCGCCTTTGGATTATATTAATGGGATTGATAATAGCGATGTAGACAAAGATTTGATGGAAATGTATAAGTATGATACTATTAAACTAGACTACTATATGAAAATGGCTCAAGTAAGAAAAATTCAAAAGCAAGTAGAAATAACCAATGAGGTGGACAAGTACTTCTCGGATCCTTTTGTGAAATGGAGCTCAAAATTTGATATTTTAGAAAGGTGGTAAGGGAATACAATGACATTTCCAGTCTTTTCTATGATTGCCAAGAATATTTTTGTAGGAAATCGGTGGCCGGCTAGAATGGGGGTTGAATAGGCTAGGACAGCCTCAAGTCGGTTTCTTCTCTACAAGAAGGTTAGTGCGTAGTGGAATATATTAAACAAAACAATGAGAGCAAACAAGAAAGAATACAAACGCTAACATGATTCCTTTACGTGGTTCGAAGATTGCTTGCTCCTACTTCACGACGTGTCCTTGAGGTGGACGAACCCTTAATCCTTTAATGGATTAGTCCCTGGCTAGATCTTACCCCTTCTCGGTGGAGTACAATCCCTCACAAGGCTCTTTTTCTCTTGCAAGATGGAACTTAGATTTAGGTGGAGGAAGAGAAAGACTTGGAAGCTTTGGACAAAGACTTAGGAGTTATTGAGCATGAGTAACCTCCTTCATGCCCCAAAGCTTCCCTTTAATAGGAGAAGAGAGTTGAACAATAAATCAACTCATCTCAGCACCAGTCGATTGACCAATGCACCAATGGATTGATGTAGTCGTTAGACATAGCCAACGGCTCTCTT
>JBBMJZ010413100.1:3832138-3847523 GCA_037833815.1 Zingiber zerumbet
CGCTCTTCCGATCTAACCTCACATGGTCGTGCCTTGGGGTCGTGTGGCACCCAAACTCCTCTTCTATATATAGTCTTCTTCATGATTTGAAAGGGGATCTTCTCCCCTTTAGGAGAAAGCAAGATTTGGGTGATTTCTCTCCATCTTGGAGTGATTTTCTGGCGATTCAAGGGTAGATCCTCACCGATTCGACTCTGGGATCGAGGATTGGATCTTAAGACCGTTCTTCATCGTAGATAAGCTTTTCTTCCCTTTCTTTTCTTAGATTTGGGATCAAGATGCTTGTAATCTTTCTCTCTTCGGGTTTCTTTCTTCGTTCTATAGATTAGATCTCTTTAATCGAGGATGGAGGGAGTATTTGTAAGATGAATTGATGTAAAACTCTTGTTGATTTGCCAATTTCCTATTTTTATGATTTTGTCTAGGGATGTAAATGAACCAAGCCTCTCGTGAGCTATTCGAAGCTCGATTCGATAAAAGCTCGTTTGATCTCGTTTAATGTGGCTCGTTAAGATAAACAAACTAAGCTCAAGTTTCACAATGCTCGGCTCATTAGCTCGTGAACATTATACAAAAGAGGTTAAAAGTGTCATGTGCTTATTATAATTGAGATAAAAGTGTCATGTGCTCTTATCATGAGTTCAAAAGAGGTTACTTAAAATAATTCCAAGAGCATTATACATGTCATGTGCTTATTATAGTCTTAATTTAACTCTTAGTGACATGCCACATTCTTGTGTTAAAGCCATTTCTTTTTTTGGAGTAGTCCAACCCATATATACATTGTTTTCAAGTTCTCCTAAAAGATGGAAAGTTTTACTTGATAATGTGAAAGGATTAACTGTTAAATCTTTTTCAAACACACGTTGGGAAAGTCGTATTAAAAGTGTTCAAGCTATTAGGTTTCAAGCTCTTGAAGTGCGAAGTGCTTTATTAGAGTTATATGACATTTGTGATGATGCAAAGTCTAAGAGTGAAGCTGAAAGTATAGTTAACTCAATTGAAAGTTTTGAATTTTTACTTGGTATGGTTATTTGGTATGATATTTTATTTGCTATAAACATGATAAGTAAGAAGTTACAATCAAAATCTATGTGCATTGATTCTGCTATGAAACAATTAGATGGTATAATATCATATTTTGAAAAATATAGGAATGATGGTTTTGCAACAAGTTTGACTATTGCTAAAAGTCTTGCATCTGATATGAATATAGAGCCAATATTTTCAACGAAACGTCGTATTTTTAGAAAAAAATAATTTGATGAGAAAGAAGATGATGAAATTTCACTATCACCTGAAGAATCTTTTAGAATTGATTATTTTGTGATTATTGTAGACATGACAATTTCTTCTTTGAAAAGTAGATTTGATGAAATGAAAACATTTGAAAATATATTTGGTTTTTTGTTTGATTCGAAAACATTAAAATCATTAGATAATGATGAGTTGAGAAAATGTTGTGTTAATCTGACATCCACTTTTACGCATGATAATTCATTAGATGTTGAGTTAGATGATTTGTTTACAGAATTAAAAATACTACAACAAACTTTACCAAATGAGATAATGTCGGCAGTTGATATTCTTAATTTTGTAAAAAATATAGATTGTTATCCAAATGTTGCAATTGCTTATAGAATATTGTTGACTATGCCTGTTACCGTAGGATCAGCTGAAAGAAGTTTCTCAAAATTAAAATTACTGAAAACATACATGAGATCAACGATGTCGCAAGAGAGATTGAATGGATTAGCAATTTTATCTATTGAAAAAGAGATTTTAGAAAATCTTGAAATTAATAATATTATAGATGATTTTACTTCTAGCAAAGTTAGAAGAAGTCATTTTAAATAAATTTTACTTTATTAAAAAAAATTTAGAGCCTATTTTATCGTTTTGCTCAGGGCCTCAAGAATGTTAGGACTGGGGCTGTGTTTAAATTGCATGTTCAGATATCAAGTAACCAACTTGAAGTTTTAAAGAGAGATAACAATATAGTGCCCTTCTAGATAAGCATGGCATGTACATGACACTACAAAAAAATAGTCTATTAGGGACGACAGTTTGTAATGAATTTAAAATGTATTCTAAACTTTCCAACAAAATTTGCAATAAAATAATAAATTGTTCCAAATTAGCAACAAATTTAGCAATAAAATAAATTCATTGCAAATTAGCAACAAAAGATATTTTGTCACTAATATTGTTGCAAGTTAGCGACAAAAAATAAAATTTATTGCAAATTTTGCAACGAATAATTTGTTCATTGCAAATTTTGCAACGAATAATTTGTTCGTTGCAAATTTTTGCAATGAATAGTATTTTCGTCGTAAATATTGCAACGAAACTATTATTTGTTGGAGCTTCCCAACAAATATATAATTTATCGCAATTTTATAGCAAAAAAATTTGTAGGATAGAGTTTCCAACGAATCTGAAATTCGTTGGAAATTTCCAACAAACTGGCAGATTCGTTGGAAACATTTCCAATGAATCTGCCAATTCATTAGAAATTCCCAACGAATTTCAAATTCGTTGCAAAGTATGCTAGGGCTTAAAAACCCGTTTGATCGACCTAGAGACCTCAGAATCAGATGAAACAAGTTTCTATGTGCTCCTCTTGGTCTCCTGATTTTATAGATGAGCTCAAATATTTTTTTGAAATAAGATGAATTTTTAACATCTAGGTCAATTGGATGAATTTGAATTTGAGCATGAAAGTGTTAGAGTTTTAAATCAAATTGGAGTATAGTTGAACTTGCTAGATTTACAAAATGATGTTCGAGTGCTCAGAACGAGGCGAAATTAGTTTGTTTGCGTTCGTAAGGTTCTCATGATTATATCCATGAATTAAAAATAATTACGGAGCTAATTTATTTTGATTTGTGAATTTCTAAACTTGAATTTAATTTTTCTAACACATTGGAGATTGAAAAAATAAAGGAAAAAAATATATGAAGTAAAAAAAAATATTTGAGGACATATATGAAGTCAGGATAAATAGAGGAGCACACAGGAACTGGTTTCATCCAATTCCGAGGTCTCTAGGTCGGTCAACCGTGATTTTAAGAAAATGTGGAGTTTCCAACGAATATGCCGGTTCGTTGGAAATTTCCAACGAATTGGCAGATTCGTTGCAAATATCCAACAAATAATATTTTTGTTGGAAATTTGTTGGAAGAACCCTAATTATTTATCCGAACCCGGCCCGATCTCTTCTCCTCACCTCTTCTCTTGACCTAATTTTTCATTGCGTGATGGCTAAGGCTGGAATTTTTTACAAAATTCCCGACCCTTCCCGATTCCCAACCCTTTCCCGTCCCAAATTTTCCCGACCTGAATCTTTCCCGACCCGTATGGTCGGGATTTTTCCCGACTTGACCAAAATTGGGAAAAGGATCAGGTACACAAGTTCTACCCGACGAGCTTCCCGACCTAACCCGAATATATTAATAATAATTTTTAATTCGAGTTTTTTTTTAAAAAATAATATAGAAAATTATGTTTAAAAATTAAAAAATCTAAAAAATGAAGTATGATTTTAAAAAACACAAAAAGGAAAATAGAAAAATAAGTAAACACTAAACTAGGGTTGTTACTTGTTACGCATCTCAAATTCTCTCGTTCACTTCACGCCACACGCCGTTCGCCCGTCGCCCGTCGCCCTTCGTCGTTCGCCGTTCGATCTCGCCCTCGCCCTTCGCCCTTCACCCTTCACCCTTCGCCATTCCCCGATTTATTCCACTGGAACCCTAGCCCACGCCCACATCGCCACTGGAACCCTAGCCCACGCTGCTTCGCGGTTCGCCGACTTATTCTTGGTAACCTTTCTTCCTTTAAAATGAATCCAAGCCCATGCCCACACCGCCACTGGTGAATGCAAGCCAAGGACCATTTATCGACGAAGTTGCTTTGGTTGAATATTTGAAGGCAAATCCTATGTCCCGTGTCGGTCTCGATGTTTTTGAGGTAATTATGCGAGGATCAGTTCAGCACTTATTATTAGCGACATTGTCGAGGAAATTGAAAATCTGGTTTACTCTTCTACACAGGATGAGCCAAAGATGAAACCTGGTCTTGCTGAACAGAAAAATGCAGTTGTTGTGCCACATATTGCCTCTGCATCCAAGGTGACAGACAACACACAGATTGAAGCTTAATTCGGCCAACTTTGAGCAACTTAACTTATTTTGTTTCCTTAAAATTCTTGGTATAGTGGACGTGTGAAGGAATGGCCACTCTTGCTGCCTTGAATGTTCTTGTAAGTTCACTATGTCACTTGCTTGTTTATTTATGACAAGGAAATTAGAAATTATATATAATCCTTATTAGAGACTCCTCTAGGAAAATTCTCCTTGATCCTGCTATATTATATTTATTGCATGCAGGGAAAAGATTAAAGGGTATCTAGTTTGGGGGGATCCAAATAGTGTTGATAAATTCTTGGATGAGAAATCTCCAGTTCCTGCAGCATGTCCAAGCATTATTAATGCCAAACAGCTTGGTATTATTCCAATTTTTATCTTAATTAATTTATTTTCTACTTTCTTCTTGTGGAACACTTTCATTAATTTGGCAATTAATTTGTTTTGCAGACCTGCTAGCTTCAAAAGAATCAAAACTGTGATGCGATAAAATCCTTCGCATCAGGCACCTCAAATGTGAGAATTAATTTACAGACTTTATTGCATATTGGAAGTTGGAACGGTCTTTTCGTTCGTGGGAGAGAGCTCATCAATAAAATCCTTCACTGAGAACATCAGGCAGCAGTGCATTATAAGCAAAAAGGAGGCATGAATTAAAGGACTGAGTTTGGGATTGTTTCAAACTGTCACCTTCTGCTCATAGGCGTTGGTTGTTTGGATTGGAGTAGTCGTAGTTGTTGCATAAAGAGCGAATGGAGGTGAGACATTGGCCACGATTATGAGCATTTTGTTTGGAGCAATGTATGAGATAAACCAATTAATTGATAATTGTTGTGTTACTCATTCTGAAACTAATTTTAATTGTTTTTTGTTCTTGTTGAAATACTTACAGATCCATAGCTCATGCTGCACCAGACTTCCAGATATTTAATGCTGCAAGAGCTACAGGAACTGAGATATTCCAGGTGATCGAAAGGAAGCCAAGAATAAGCAGTGAGAAAAAAGGAGTAACATTAGAAAAAATTGTTGAAGTGATAGAGCTAGATCGAGTGTCGTTTGCTTACCCTTCGCGGGTGTGGGAAGAGCACCATCCTGTCTCTTGTTCAAAGGTTTTATTATCCATTGGCGGGTCTGTTCTTTTTCACAAATGAATTGAAATTAATGAACTATGACATTTGCGGTTTCTGATAGGAAATAAAGTAAAGAAGGGAAGCTGAATGGTGTATCGCTACGCATTCTCCACAGTCATTGTTCGATATTTAAAGATGTTTATTTCTGGTAGATTTATAGTATTTCTAGTAGTTTGATAATATCTCAGTAGTAATATAGACTCAAAATGCTACTGTATAATGAAAATATTTAAACATTCGGGATATCATCTCCCTACCCGACGGGATCCCGAACATTCGGGTCCCGACACTTGTCGGGTACGGGATCGGGAGAAAAATTGATTCCCAATTTTTATCGAGACGGAAATTGGGTAAGATGGTTACGGGATGAGTCCCTACCCGATTCCACCCCTAATCTAAATTATGTCGAATGAGTAAATACTTCCAATATGACAGGTCTCAAAATATGTTTTTTTTCCTCCAAACATACTTGTTTACTCTAACAATGTACCTATTTATATCATAAGAACCATCCTGATATACTGGTAGAAATCCATAACTGTCAATTTCATCAAGAACTTCTTCACCTGACTTTGATACTGGAGGAAGTTTCCTAATCATTTCATTCCTTTTAAAATTTTTCTTATTTTATCTAAATGAGGGATCAACTTGTAAAATTTTTTTATGATTATCAAACCAGGATATCTTTCCATTGTAAGGTAATGAAAATGCATCAGATTCACTCATGTATTGTGGAAATGCTAACTTGTTAGCTGTGCTCCATACTAACAACATTGAGGTTGCTGGAAAATCACTAATATTCCATAACAAAGTAGCATGTATTACAAAATTTGATTTACTTGCAATGTCGTTAAGTCTCAAACTCAATGGTCCAACTTAGCAATCAAAAATATCTATTTATCCTTTTGAATTATGAGGACCTAGAATAAGTATAGTAAGAAATATAAATTTATCTTTGATACACATCCATGGAGGTAAGTTATATGACGTTAATATAACTGACCAAGATGAATATTACAGTACATAACTTCCACATGGCTGAAATCCATCTGTGGAAAGTCTGATTCTCACATTACACGGTTCCATTGCAAAGAAGTAAAATGTTGTATCAAGATGTTTCCATGCAGGTGAGTCACAAGGATGACACAATATATCTCTTTCATGTACATGGTTTTGATGCCACCTCATGTGGCTTGCTATTGCAGTAGATGCATACAAGCGTTGGAGCCTAGCAGTTAACATGAAGTAATACATGACTTTTATGGGAATATTTTTCTTCTTCTTGCTAGGCATGATACTATTTTGCTTATAATGAGGGTGATTAAACATTCTATATTCCATCAGTTCACTATCTTCATTCCAAAAGATCATGCAATTATTGATACAACAATGAATCTTTTCTACAAGTGAACCCAAATCTCTAATCAATTTCTTTATATTATAGAAGCTATTAGTTATGCAATTATTAGTGGGGAGCAACTCTGACATTAATTAACATATTTCATCGTAACATCGTTCAGGGAAATGATATTCTGCCTTCATGTTAAGTAATTTTACAATAGCTATTAGTTGAGAATAACTAGAAGGAATGTCTTCTCACCATTCTCTTTCACTAGCCTTCAAGATATCATACATTTTCTAAACTTCGGACGTAGGCGTTTCCTCTATATTTGATTGATCATATGCATTCATTTCATTATAAACCATTGGTGTCATTGCATTCACATGCCTTGATGATTCCTCTAGAGCACTCGGGCAGGATGACGATGCAACGGAAGATCCAATTTTGTTAAATACATACGACTCTTCATGACAATTCCAGTTGTAATAATTTAGAATAAACCCATACCTACATATATGAGTTTTCACTATATCTTCATCTCGGAAAGTTGTATTTCTACATTTGTGTTGATTACATGGACACTTTAATAGGACACCATTCAAACATTCTAGATGAGATTTAGCGAAGTTCACAAACTCTTCAACCCTTGTAAAAAATTCTTGACTGATAAATCAATTGTCTAATCTATATATCGTACATTCAAGCCTTGTTCATATTCATTGTATCCTATTGGGAATAAATTTTTTAACATGATTAATCAAGTCAAACTAAGCATGATTATATTTAAATAATTTAGGTCTCATAAAACTATGCAAGTTATCTATTAAGTTATCGAACTATGCAAGCTATTTATCAAGTTATTGAACTAACAAATGAATCATAGGATGTAGTGTCGGCCGTGACTAATTAGTGTCGGCTGTGGATGATCAATGTTGGCTGAGGCCATGTTCTACCGGTCGCGGCCAAGTAGTGCCAACCGAGCAGTGTCGGCCATGATTCAACAGTGTCGACCACGATTCAACAGTGTCAGCCTCGATCGAGTAGTGCTGGCAACCATCCTGCTTTGCCGGCCGAGGCCAAGATGTGCTGGTTACGACCCTGCTCTACCGGCCATGACTAGCATTGCTTAGTTGCAACCCTGCTCTACCGGTCGCGACAGACACTAGTCGAGCAGTGTCGGCCGTAGCTTGCTCTGGCAATGACCTGCTATGACCGCGACTTGCTTTGGCCAAGCAGTGCCAGAGGAGGAGAAATAGGAGAAGAGGGAGAAAAGGAGTACCTAAACACTGAAGGAGGAGAAGTCGGAGGAGGGAGGAGAGATCGCCGGAGCAGCCGATTGCGCATGGAGAAGAGATCTGGAGTAGTGGAGACCTAATATCCCAAATATAGTGACTAAAAATCAACTAATCCGTCGCAAATAGCAACGGATAATATATTATTCCGTCGTTAATAGCGACAGATTATCCGTCGCTATTAGCGATGGATAATCTGTCGCAAAAAACTAAGGTTTAATCCGTTGTCTAAAATAGTGACAGAAAATTTAATTATCTGTCACTAAATTACAGATATTAGGGTTTGTCACTTTCCACCAACTAAATGCAAAGGGTTAGCAATGGATTAATTAATCCGTCGCTAATAATGACGGATACTAAATTAATCCGTCACCATTAGCGACAGAAAATAACCTAATCAGTATCTAAGAGTGAGAAAAAATATATTAATTCATCTCTACCACTGATGGATTTTAACCTAATCCATCACTGATAGCGTTAGACATTATATTAGTCTTCCGTCATTAAAATATTGGGTTTAGCGACCTGATGGAAAATACAAAGGATTTAGCGATGGAATTTTGTATTCCATCGCTGATAGAGATGACCATTAACATTTCGTCGCTAATTTTTGTCACAATTTGGTGTTTTTTTTTTGTAGTGATGGCTGCTAGCTACTCAGCCTTTCGCGAAGCGACCATTAGCTAGCAGGCACTTGTGAGTCCACCACATTGTTGCCTTGCTGAGTAACACGAGTCACTGCGCTAGCACTAAACTAATATCCTAGCTCCGCCCCTATCTGTATTCATCCTTCATTAAGTTTTCATTTTTTTTTGTTGAAAATCATTAAGTCATCATTATTGTGGCAAATAATGATTATGGTGTCAAAAGGCGAATACGTTCGCCTAGGGGTGGGATCGGGTCGGGACCCGCCCCGTAACCCCCTTACCCAATACCAGCCCCGATAAGAATTAAGATTTTTTTTCCTCCCGATCCCGTACCTAAAAAGTGTCGGGACCCGAATGTTCAGGATCCCGAATATTCGGGATCGGGTAGGGACCCGTAAGAATATCCCAAAAAATATTTTTTTTAAAAAAAATAAATGTATGGAGACTCAAACAATTTTTTAGTACAATACAAATAAATTAAAACGATTTCGTGGTACATAACCATTAAAAAATAAAATATCTCCCTAGGACATCATAAATATATTAAAACTAATAAAAAAAAGCTAAAACTACTACTTAGTTTATACTTTATACCTAATACAAGAAAATCTAAAAATAAAAGTTATTATGTCAGTCATTGTATCAATAATAAATTGATGATATGGTGACCTTAGTCCTTAGAAATGCTTTGATTCAACCTACAGAAAAAAGATCACAAAAATTATTCTTTATATCATTTTATCAGTTTTCATATGCTAAAATAAACTAACTGACTATCTTCTTTACACATTGCCAATAAATTATTTAGAAACAAAATTATGATGAAGTATGAGAAAAATGGAGATACACAACAAAAATAAATATAATGGTTAGATGCTTAAAATATAAAAAATAATATTTTTAATATAAAAAATAATATTATAATATAATCGGGTCGGGACGGGATTCCCATCGGGAGAAAAAATTTCCCGATCCCTTTCCCGATAGTGATCGGGACGGGAAAAATCCCGAACCTTCGGGTTGGGAAAATGTCAGGTCGGAAAATTTTCGGGTCAGAAATGGGATGGGATTCGGGAAGGGTCGGGATTTTCGAAATTTTTTCCAACCCTACGTTCGCCCTAGTGCCCCTGCCAACCCGTCCCAGGGCCAACACGGAGGAGGTAAATCACGGGCGATTACTAGCCGGACTACTAGCCTTTGAAATAGTGACTAGCACATAAGGGAGATATTTTATCTCGACTTTGGTGAGATTTGAACCCTAAATCTCATGGTAACAATATCTCATGTACTAGTCACTAAATCGTTCCGAGAGGACCGTGGCAAATAATGATTAGATTGCATATGAAGAAGAGAGAGGCTACTACTATATGAGCCTCATAATCAAAATGCTGCAGCGAAGAGAGAGGATGGAAAGAGAGCGAGCAATTTCTAAATCGATGGGTCTGAAGAAATGGACTCTCGTGTTCCTCATGATCAAGTTCCTTGTTTTTGGCTGTGTTCTCGATGGGAATTAGGAGGCAAAGCTACAAGCGGAGAGGGTTCACTAAATACCAACAAAAAAAAAAACTGGAATTTAGCTTAGGGGAAAAAAAATCCAATTTACTCAACTAGTAACGTATAATGTTTTCCAATGAAATTTTATATTAATTTAATTTTTTTCCAATCAAACATTCAATAGTTTACTAGATCGAATAACTTTTAACTTTTCACTAAAACGACGCTCGAAGGAACCGTCTATGAGCAATCCGAGCGTGTATTTCAAAGTTAAAAAAATAATAACGGAGGACCCATCTGATAATTTTAATCTAAGATAATTTTAAAAATAGATCTTTCAAACATATCATCCATCTTAAATTTAAATTATTTTTTTTAAGATTTGAATTGTTTACAAAATTTTAACATTATTTATAATTTTTTTTTCTAAAATTTTAATTTATTTTATAAAAATACTTTAAGATTTGATTTTGAATAAATTTTAAATTTTTATTCAATGCCGGCTCCGGGCATCGGCCAAGGCCTATGGCTAGGCCTTTATTGTTTAGATTTTTAATTTTAATATTATTTTTAATTATTTTCTAATTTTTTTTTATTTTTACGTTAATTTAAGGAGCCCTATTATGGCCTCAATTTTTATATTTTAATATTATTTATAATCAATTTTAAAAAAACATTCAATTTTAATTTTAAATTAATTTAAAAGAAAATTTATTTTTGATTTTAGATTATTTTAATTTTATTTGTTATAGATTTTTTTAATTATATATCTTATTTATTAAAATTTAGTTGACTTTTACATTTTGTATATTATTCTAAAAAAACGTACACTTTTGCAATACTTGATGATCTAGTGCCCTTCTCTCCCTCACGGGTATTTCCAGCCCTTTACATCCTCACCTATTGATCTCGTGGACTTTTTCGCCGATGATATTCTCGACAGACTCCTTTCTTCTTTCCTCGCTCTTTCGCCCTTCTCCTTAATAAGAACGTATAATAGATGTTTATTCATTTGAGGTAAAGTATTATACTATTTTTTTAAGAATTAAATTGATTTGGTAGGATAAGGCACATGAAGGGACAGGGAGGAGGATGAATCATGTGTATTTTATTTTATTTTTTATTTTTAGAAACTTAAAAGAGAGTGTAAAGTATACAACGGAATAATTAAAACGAATACGAAAATGAAAAGCAAATACAAGCACATGATCAGTTTACTTAGTTCAGAGCCTTCGTCGACTCCTACTTCAATACCCATGATTCCTTAGACCGTATTGAAGGGTAATCCATCATAAATCTCTTTCGGAACCGCCGAAAGAGGAAATCAAATACAAGTACTAAAATTAAAAAAGTATAGCAACTTACATTTTCCTTTTACAAGTATGAAAGAAGTACAGCAATATTAACCCACACTCGAAGGGTAGACATTGAATGGGCTCGTGTGTCGGTGTTGGCCTGCTGGCAGTGGTCGGATGTCTTGAGGTAGTACAGCAGCAGCACAAAGTTGGAGCAACCAAGACGTTAAATGATTGTGTAGAAGAGTTGTATTGAAAGTTGTACATGAATGTTTGGCCGAACCTTCATTTTATAGATGATTTGAGGCGCCTCATTCCCTTGGAGGTGCTCCTTCCCACTGGAGGTGCCTTGGTTCACCGAGGCTTTATCCTTCACAACCGCAAGTCTTATCCATGAGGGGAGGTGCCTTCTTCCTCTTGAGGCTCCTCTGCGCCTTCTACACTGAGGCGCCTTCGCGTCTCTAGCGCAGTGACTTTGGCCAACTTCTTCGAGGCACCTCCAATCTATTCGAGATGCCTTGGTGAATTGTGTTTGGAACTTCTTTTGCTTCTAACTCCTGCAAAGACATGTTAGTGCATAGAAAAATAATAGACTCTACAAAATAGAGTTAGCACAATTTATAAGCATTATTAATTAAATCCTGTCCTTTAGACCATGATCTAGTCTTGGTCTCAGCTTAGACTTCCAAAATGAATTTAAGTTGGACCAGCGCCTAAAGTTCCTAACTGGGACTCATCCTTATTGGATCACTCTCCTCCAGTAACTCACCTTTACTTATCCTGTAGAATCACTTGACTTTTCTTTGACCCACTAGGTCTTCCTACCAATCGTCAGGTCCGCAGACCCAACTGGACTTCAACCAGTTATCAGGTCCCACAGACCTAGCGGAACTTCTCACCAGACATTAGGTCACTCTTTTCTACCAGCTATTAGGTCCAACAGACCTAGCTAGCTGGATTTCAACCTGGTGTTAGGTTCTTCAGACTAGTCAAGTCCTACACACTTGGTAACAAGGTTAGACAACACAACATCTAACTTTAATGCATTTGTTATTCATCAAAATATAGGTTTGACCATTGGTTTTATCTGAACCAATAATCTCCCCTTTTTTGATACAATGACAACCTACATTAAAGTTAGAAAAATATGCAACAAGAAATGGTTTAAGAGAAATTTAAATGACTTGAATTTCTATTTTATTCTCTTGATCATTTTACGGTTAAGATTTTCCTTAGTTTTCTTACTTAAACTCTTACACTCCCCCTTTGACATTCATCAAAAAATAAGTACACCAAAAGTATGAAACAGGTAAACATACTAAGTCAATTTATCAAGTACTAAAGATAGTCAAGTCTATTTCAGGGAGGATTTAGAAAGTAAAGAAATTGAGAAAATGATTAAAAAGTTTGATTAGTCAGTTTATGAGTTGATTTGGTTGATTTATCTTGTTGACAAAGTATTACAAATTATTGCTTCTAAATTATGAAATTTTTGTAGTCCTCAAACTAGTTCATTTAATTTAGTATGATTTCTAAAGTTAGTGTGAGACATTCTTCTATGTTATTGTCGGATTTCTTATTTTTTTGTCAAGTGACACTTACGTGAAAAATTGGCTTGGTTAATTGTATAAATATTATTATACCTAAATCATTTTAATTTTATAATAGATTTTTTATGTGTTTAATTAAATATTCAGATGATGAGAACCTAACCTTATAATCAAAATCACACAATTGACTAATACTAAGCAAATTAAATTTTAAATTTTCAACAAGCAGTACTTTGCGGATGAAGAAATCAAACTTAAGTTTAATATTATCTAATTTAATTATCTTAAGTTTGCCGTTATCAATTGTTCCTAGGGCTTTTGTATTTTAGTTTAGTGAATTTGGTGTGATTTTAAGTCATGTGTCTTGAGCAACCACTATCCAAAATCGACTTAGACTCCAACAAAGGTAGGAGTCATTATTAGTTTGGATTACATATTAAGCTTAAGTTAGGTTAAATTATGTGTTAAATTATATTTTAATTAATTTTAATTAAGTTTAGATTATGCTTTAAATTAAGTTTTGATTCATTTTAATTAAGTTTTGTTTAATTTTAATTTTAATTTTAATTTTAATTTAGATTTAAATTAAGTGTTAAATTATGTTTTAATAAATTTAATTATAAAATTAAGTTAATTTAATTCAAAGATTTAATTATATCCTTATTTATCTCACCCGATCTATATTTTTAACCAAGGGTATCTTATTATTTTGTGAGATAAATTATGTTAAAGTTATATTTTGAATATAATTTGACTTTATGTTAGATTTAGGTTTAACCGTCAGTTAATTAAATATATATTTTAAAAATTGACTTCCAGGCTGTAGTGAGGCAAGGGACCTTCTTGGTTATCGAAGCAACGACCACTTCTAGACAAAGCCTTTTTAAGAAATTAGACATTTAATTTTCATATTGATAAACCTTGGTCTAACTAATCTAAGATGTGCAAGGTAACTTTGATTAGTTCCACTTAGTTAAGTAGACCAAGAAGGATAGCCTTACCCCACTTGACTCCCTAGACTAAGCTTCCCTAACGTACTATCATCTCATCCGACCCGAGTACTAGGTTGGACAAGAGTCAATTTATCTTTTTAATCTAGTCCTAATTAGCTAATTGAGTAGATTATTATTTTAGAGATGCCAACTATTTTGGAGCATTTCCCTGAATTATTGAACTAGGATTTTGTTTTAAGTTTAGGTTTGTGTTGATTTATTTTATAGTTGCAATTAACTTGATTATAAATTGAGTTTGACTTTAATTTATAGTTTAAGTTTGGATTTGATTTATTAGATTTGGTTGTGTAGTTTATTTTTGTATTTGAGTTATTAGTTTTATCTCGTTTTGTTTTTAGGTGGTGGATTTCATTTTTGGGTATGTAATATTGGTTTGATCGTACTTGCTTGGTTAGACAAAGTTTTGGTACCTAAGCTTTGATTTGGTTTTTGTTCTGACAAAAAAATGAGGTAAATATTTTATTCAAGCTGGTTTTGTATCCGAGTCCGGATTTGTTATAGATAACTCTTTGGGATCCAAGTATTTCATCAAGGTTTTTGGATCTTGTTGTAAATTTTTCTAGTAAACTCTTGAGATTTATAACTTCATCTTTTAGTGTTGAATTCTCTTCCTCAAGTTTTACAAATTGAGTTGAGTTTATATTTTCAACTTGATTAGTTTTAAGGTGTATATCAAATTATTTTTTGAGTTCTTCATTTTCTTTACTAAATACATTTACTTGGTTTTCAGAAGTAGATAATTTTCTATGTAAGCATGTAATAAATTTAAAGAAATTTTTTGCTTAAGATAGTTTGTACCTCATTAGAACTTTTGGAAATGAGTACGGACTCATGGCTCGACTTGTACTCAAACTCATTTTCTTGTTCTGATTAGCTTTCTGATTATGGTCCGGTTGCAATCAGTGCAAGGAAATTATTTTGTTTTGGTTCATCAATGTCTGATTCCAAAGATGACTCATCCCAAGTCGCTTCGAGGGCCTTCTTCTTCTTGAACTTTTGTGGCTTGTCTTCCTTGAGATTTTGACACTCATGCTTGTAGTGTCCTTTTTTATTACACCCATAGCACTTGACATTGGCTTTGTTGCTATTACAGGTAGACTTCACCATCTTCTACAAATCCATCTTGCTAAAGTCCTTCTTTTTGTTGGTGCAATATACTCTAATGATCTAACTCAGATTTTGAAGAATGAAAATTAAATTTAAGTTAGAGTGTTTATGATCTAATTACTTTACTAAGTGTGCAGGAGGTAACGGGTCTGGAGTACCTTACACCAGGCTGAAATCTAACTAGGTCCGCCTGACCCGATAGTTGGTGTGAAGTACAGATAGGTCCATGGGACCCGATATCTAGCAAGAAATTAGGTTGGGTCCACAGGACCTGACAACCGGCTGAAGTCCAGTTAGGTTTGTGGACCTGACAACTGGCGGGAAGACCTAGTGGGTCAAAGGCAAGTCAAGCAACTACAATTGGTAA
>JBBMJZ010413100.1:3889068-3899397 GCA_037833815.1 Zingiber zerumbet
TTATTTACCCCAGCCAAGTTGAATTTTTAATTTTTGTTGTTAGTTAAAATCTTAGAAATTCAAGTAAACTTAATGTGTGAGAAATCCCTTAACAATCATCCTAAATTAAAACAAACTCAAATAATATATTTCTTTTTTCTTGAGAAGGATAATTTGCAAAACTTTTTAGATTTACATATTGAGCAAACTTAAAAATTAAAGGTGAATTAGGAAAAGCCATAGTTAAGAGCATGATTTCTTCAAAAGTAATAAATAGAAAAGTATGATTTTGATAAATTCTAGAATCTAGAAAATGATTTAGATATTTTGTTCATTTTTCTTAAAATGACCGCAGCTAGCTCATAGTCAAGATAGAGCACCTCAACTGCTTTATTAATCGTGTACATTTCCACAAGTAAAGACAGAAAATTTACACAGATAAAGGAAATCGAAACACAAAAATGAGCTTATAAATATCAAGAGACATTTGGCCCAAAGAACACAAATCACAATTAACATGGAGAAGCAATCACTTGCTCTTGGTGATACAGAAGCAATAGTTCGTAAGTCATCACAATATCATCCAAGCGTTTGGGGTGATTATTTTATTCGAAACTCTTCCACTCTCACAAAGGTATTCTATCACCTCTTTATTTATCTAATATTAATCCTTAACAATTCTTTAAACTTGAAGGATTGTCACTATAGCTAGGTGCATATATTAGTTTTCTTCGTGCAAATACATGGTGATTAAATAAATATTGTTGGATGTATATTCAATAATTTTAATTTGATGAACGTAACCAGGAGTCCGCTCAAAGGATGATAAAAAGAGTAGAAGAATTGAAGGTGCAAACAAAGAGCATGTTCAAGGAGACTGGTGATATAGTGCAGCTTATGAATTTGATTGATTCAGTTGAAATTCTTGGACTAGATTACCATTTTGAGAATGAAATAGATGAAGCAATAAGATTGATCTATGAAGTTGATGATAAGAACTATGGGATTTATGAAACTTCGCTAAGATTTCGATTGCTCAGGCAACATGGATATCATGCATCTGCAGGTAATGCTAAAAATAAGTTAAAATTATGAGACTATATTATACATATATTGATATTTCTAAAATGGAGGGAAAATATAAAATTAAAATTATATATAAATGCATTTCTTTACACATTTCATGATAAACAATAAATATTTCTACAATATATATCTTAAGAAATTTATTGACTTTTATTATTGTAATATATTTTGATATGGAACTCTAATTAAGTTTACATGTTTATCCCAATAAAAGAATGATGAAACAAGAGGTGTCAAAGTATTCCTTTTGGTAAAAAGTAAATTGTTAACAACCTTTACGTTTAAATGTTTTAATTAAGATGAAAATCATATATGTATTAGTACAAAAAGAAAGAGGATAAAACTAGTTAAATAGTTTGCTCTACTATGATACTTTTATAATTACTTTTATGAATTCTTATTATTGATGGCTTACTCGCTCTTGCAGATACTTTTAACAAGTTCAAAGATGAAAATGGAAGCTTTATATCTACGTTGAATGGAGATGCCAAAGGATTACTAAGCTTATATAATGCATCTTACCTTGGAACACATGGAGAGACCATACTTGATGAAGCCAAAGCTATTACAAAGTCTCAACTCATATCTTTATTGAGTGAACTTGAACAATCTTTAGCAGCGCAGGTTGCTCTTTTCCTTGAGATACCACTATATCGAAGAATTAAATTTCTTTTGGCGAGAAAGTATATTTTTATTTATCAAGAAGATGCAATGCGAGATGATACTATATTAGAACTTTCAAAGCTGAATTTCAATTTACTTCAATCTCATCATCAAGAGGAGCTGAAAAAAATTTCAATGTAAGTTAATTTAAATACTTTTTAATTAGAAACAATGTTTCCTGTGTTTGAATATACACCAACATTATAATCATCCCATTTGATCAAATAAACATTTGTAAATATAATTAGGCATTTGGAAAGAATTTAAAAATAAGAATTTTATAGTTAATAGAAATTTTTGAGTAATTATTATTT
This sequence comes from Zingiber zerumbet, assembly GCA_037833815.1. NCBI lineage: Eukaryota > Viridiplantae > Streptophyta > Magnoliopsida > Zingiberales > Zingiberaceae > Zingiber > Zingiber zerumbet. Next base: position 3,891,111 of record JBBMJZ010413100.1, read on the forward strand.
ACATGAATTTTAATTTTCATACATTATGTCAAGCTGTTACTTCTATTTTCTAATTATAAGTATTTTGTATTTTATTTGTATTTGCAATTAAAACTAATTGTTTTACTTCTTTGTGTATCCTTTTTTTTTTATCTATTATGGCATATTTCAAGATGGTGGAATGATTTAGCACTTGCTAAATCTCTAACGTTTACTCGTGACCGAGTTGTGGAAAGTTATTATTGGATTCTTACGGTGTATTTTGAGCCTCAACATTCTCGTGCACGAGTGATTTGCGCCAAAGTGCTTTCTCTTCTATCAATTACGGATGATATCTATGATAACTATGGCACGTTGGAAGAGTGTAAACTATTAACTGAGGCAATCAAAAGGTTAGTTTCTCATATTTCAAAATTCTAATAGCTTATTGTTTCCTTTTATAATGTTGTTATATTGTCTATCCACATGGACTGAAATGTTGTAAAACATGTCCTACTTAAAATGTAAGAATAATGTAAAATGAGAAGTTACCATATTCATTCTGTGAATACCTTGATCATGTACTTGCTCATATTTTCTTGCATTTAGGTGGAATCCTCAAGCTGTTGATTGTTTACCAGAATACTTGAAAAATTATTATCTCAAGCTATTAAAGACTTTTGAAGAATTTGAAGAAGAGTTGGAACTCAATGAGAAGTACCGTATGCTGTATCTTCAAGATGAAGTATGTTAATAGGAAAGTTATAATGGCTTCTACTATTTTTTTAACTTATATACTAAGTTTGTTTTCCCTTGATATACATAGATAAAGTCTCTAGTGATATCTTATCTTCAAGAAATTAAGTGGGGCATTGAGAGACATGTGCCATCACTTGACGAACACTTGCATAGTTCGTTAATATCCTCTGGGTGTTCTACCGTCAATTGTGCCTCTTTTGTTGGTATGGGAGAAGTGGCAACAAAAGAAGTATTCGAGTGGCATTCTAGTTTTCCCAAGGCCATAGAAGCTTGCTGTGTAATTGGTAGACTCTTGAATGATATAAGATCACATGAGGTATTCATTTTAGACACTTCTTTTTGTAGAATAGTCTAGCAACAATTTTTGACAATTCCACTTAAAAAAATTTTAGCTGGAGCAAGGGAGAGATCATGCCGCCTCTACAGTGGAAAGTTACATGAAAGAGCATGACACAGATGCAAAAGTTGCATGCAAGAAACTGCGAGAGATAGTGGAGAAAGCATGGAAGGATCTAAACAACGAAAGTCTCAATCTAACAAAAGTACCTCGGCCTATTTTTGAAAGAGTAGTCAACTTCTCAAGATCAATGGAAGAAATATATAGGTACATTGATATGTACACCAATTCTAACACTACGATGAAAGATAATGTCTCTTTGCTGTTGATTGCACCTCTTCCCATATAAGAGTGGTACTTCTTCAATAAATCATAATGAGAAGAAGATGTACTATTATATGCAACCATTATAGTGTGAGGATGCTCAATACTCGGTAATTGTTTGAATAAAGTAAACTCATATTTTGATGTATTATGAAAAGTTACTGGTATGTATTGATATCTTATGTATGTGATTTTCTTAATAAAATTTGCACTTTGGTTTGGAGATATTAACAACTTTCCAATTGACCTTATTCACTATTTTTTTTTCTTAAACAATAAGTTTTGCAGAATAGTTAAAAGAATTATTAATATGGACTGAACTATGCTATGTTGTTCTTATCCTATTGGTTACAAAATTGGCCTATGTTATATCTTTCTTGTCCTATTGATTTCTTTACCATGAACATTTTAGCACAAGGCATTTGGGATAGAATGTCGTTATGGAGCAATCCATGAGATATCTATATTTTGGATCACTTTAGAAATATCATTCAATCAATCATTTTAAAACCTTTTAGGTTTGTAATATTAGGGAAATAATCACCCATGCCAACAAAGAGAGACTTTGGCACAAGCTAATCATTTGACAACTTAAATGATCACATCTCTGACCCATTAGTATTTGGTATGTGATGGGCGAAAATTATAATTGCATGATTATCATCAAGTAATAAAATATCGATCCCATGAGGACTGTAAAATTGAGTACAAATTAGAATCACGAAGTTGGTTATCTAGATAATCAAAACACATAAGAATTGAGAAAGAAAGGATAACAAATCGAGAAAACATGAGAAGTCTTTGGAGAAATTCAGTATTGGAAAGTAATTCTAGGATTTTAGTTTCACCATGATGACAATTGACACCCTAAATATCATTTACTCTCTTACTTCAATGTCTATACGCATGAAGGTGGTCTATTCTAAGGTAACCCGTATTAATTTTTAAAATTATTCTGGCATGCCTATCTAATTGTGACACTCACTTTCAGGGTAACTTTACTAAAGTAATCGCTTTCTCAGAGAGGTCCCTGTCATGATATCCCACGGTCCTCTAGATGTTATCCCCTACATCGTGGTGTTGAATCGGGGTAAATAGATTAGTATCTGTGATAGCCAATGATGTCCTTGTGAGATTTTAGACTCTTTTGTGAACAATCTTTCGCATCTCGATCTTTATGGGTTAGAGAGTTGGGTACACCTTTTAGTCCTTCCCCGCATCCCATGGAATATGAAGATGCACGATTAATGTCAAAATCATGTATTTGCAATAAAACCATATCATGAATAGACAAATTATGTATGTGGAATATGAAGATGCACGATCACTACTGCTCTCTGAAGATGGAGTCCGAACTAAAAGACAAAGAAGAAAACATCCTACAACTCAAATCAAGGAAAAAAAGAGATGAGAAAACTTAGTCGTGTGTCAATCGTCATCTTTGGGAAAACTCCAGGCTCTACGGTGGACGAAATCTATGACGTACGGCTCCTTGGAAAAGGCCTCCTAGGTTTCTTTGTCATAAAGAAACCCCTTTGATAGAGAGAGGAGAACCCTTTGATCCCTTGATACCTTAAACAAGTGCCCCCCTTATTTCCTTTATAGCCTCCAAGGATACCAAAACTAACAAATTAGGGGCACTTTACAAAATTTCTACAAAAATAGGAGGCACCGCCACATATCCATGAAAATAATGTTTTGGGCCCTAAAACTTGGGTGTAATAGATTCCACCGTATACCAAAACTTAGATCTTAGAATAGACTATAATTTGATAGGTTTTGAGCCCCGTGGCTCAACCAGAGTCAAAAGTTATGCATATTTGAAGTTTGATATGCTATTTTCATCATGGGACAACAAAGAACATTGTCATATTGGCCAACATGGCCTAGTCATATTAGAGGTTATAGTCTCCATGGTTACACCTTTTCACCTATAACTTCGGTTGGAAGAACACACCCATGTCATGGGATACGACCAGAGTATACTTCTTATTGTAAACTCTCATTCTAAGTTTTTTTTAACTTTAAGTTAAGGTTTGATTTTGCATTCAATCAATCAAAAAAGTGCAAAAAGTAATTTTTTTGAACTAAAGAGTGAAAAAAGTGTAAAAGAGATGAAAGTATGCAAAATATGTTCATGTGATGAAACAAAATGCATGCAAAAAAAATACCAAAAATAATATATGAAACACAGACATCAAATACTCCCAAACTTAAATTTTTACTTGTCCTCAAGTTAAACTTACAATCTAAATCTATGTGTGTTGGCAATGCATCATAATCTCTAACGAATCAGTCTAATTCTATCTTATAGTTTCACTACTAAGTAAAGATAAATTAATTGTCCTAATGTGGCATAACTGAAAGTTCTCCATTCTCAGTGCAAAAAGTGGCTAAACTCTCAAGTTTCAATCTGCAATCTTATTTAAGTCATCATCTAACCATGTTCTTAATGCCTACGGCGGTAGATACATACCTATTACATGCAAGGTTCGTTCCCCCAAGGTGTTATGCACTATCTACACAATGTCTCAAAGGAGTACTCATTATAAAGAGAAACATGATAGTTATTTTTTTGTAATATAAGTCAGTCTCAAAGGGGTATTATATTATTTCCACTCATGACAACTATTCTTTATCCCAACTTCTCTCCTTTTTCTCATACTACTCAAATAGTTTCTCTCTTTTTTCCATCACTCGCACCATGCTTTCCCCTTTTATTGAGATTTTGATTTTTCTCAAATAATACCATGATCCGTATTTTTCCAGTAGCCAAAATGTAGTGTAGGGTCACCTAGTTTAGTTTTATGAATCATTACTATTCTTAGACACAAATCAACTTTCAAGATCAAACATAATGTGAAAAGAGATAGTAAATAAGTAAGTCAACATCAAAACTCTTACGAAAAAAATAATGCTCAAGTCATGCTACTACCGATAGAAGAAAATAGATTGCCAAGCTTACTAGCATACTGCCACAAACATAAAGCAATCATACTAGAGTTGTGCTATCAGAACAAAAAAATAAATGAATAATGATATACCAACATGATATATAAGACAAAAAGAAAAAATAATGAATAAATGATGAATTATTCTAAACAAAAAAAATAAGAAAGCTATCAAACTAACTAACTAACATAACTAAAGTAACACCCCCAATCTTGAATAAAGCATTATCTTCAATGATTAAAAATTCTATTGTGGAGGAGGTAGAAAAAGGAGGGAAAAGAGAAGGTTAGCCAGTGATGCGTGCCAATGGTATATGTCGATTATCTTTTTGTGAAGTAATGCTCCTCCTTTCCTTGGTGATGATCATTTGCCTAGCAAAGATGATTCGTTGATAGTATTGCTCCACCTTGTCATTATGTACATATGATATGTATCTTTACTTAGCCTACTCTTTTGTGATGGTGGAGATCATAGCGATGATGTTCTTATATATCTCGTTTCATTTAACCTTCACCACGTTGTCGTTTGAGCATCTTTATCCTAAAAAAAATTCTGGTAGGCCTCTAGAAAGGCTTTTAAATGACATTTTTGGGTTTGAAACTAGGTCTTCATAAGTTGAATCTAGTATCCAACTATAGATCTTTGAAAAACTTTGATTTGAGTAGTTGTACACCTCATGGTTCATCCCAGATCAAAAGTTATGGTCATTTTAAATTTATTCTATAGAGTAACAAGTTCGTGCTGTCCAACATGGACTGGCCGTGTTTCATTTTGTTTGTGCTACTGCTAGAGTCCAAAAAGCGAAAGGGTTATGGTTCTTAACACGACCTACCATTGTTGCTTTCTGGAATGCTCCCCACACCTATAGAGGTTGTTGTGGCTAACTCATGATCCCTTCCTAAAATAAAACAAAAACAAAATACTTAGAAGCAAAAATAAAAGAAAAATTCAAACAAAAATTAAAAAGAACTTGGATTATTTCCCAAGAAGCACTTATTTTAGGTCATCATCTTGACACCTATCAGTTTCAATCGAGAGAACATGGTTTCAGACTAAGTGTGCAGACATAAACTAACTCGACAAATCTAAAAGAGCATATACTAGGTAGAAGTCTAGTTGGGTTGGAAGGACTAGGCAACTGACAGCAAACCTAGATGGATCGGGAAGGACCAGACATCTGGCAAGAAAGACTTAGTCGGTCAAGAAATCAGAAGTTGAATAAAGTTTGACAACTGATAAGTAAAGTGAAGTGGAGAGATCTAGTGAGAACGCATCTCAATTTGAGACGACTTAGGCGTTGATCTGACTTAGAGCCAAATGAAAAGTCTAAAGTTGAGATCAATTAGATCCTAGTCAAGATTAGAATGAAACTAAGTTATATATTGTACTTATATTCTATTTGGTTAAGATTATAGAATCTAATCAACAAACCCTCAGTAGGTAATGATCAATTGGTTCAGTCGACTGATCATCAGAATCAATAAATCGAACAAGGGGAGATGTTTAGTCGAATGATCATTAGGATTAGTCGACCAAACAACATGGATAAGAATAAAGAGTTGATCGAATAAGCCAAGGTGAAGCAAAGGTTCAATCGATGGAACCTTGGGGTTAGTCGGCTAAACCAAATTTGATCCAAAGCCAAAAATCTAGATAGAACCCCGGGAAGATTCAGAGAATCAGTCGACCGATAATTTTGATCAATTGACCGAACAAGGTCTGATCACAAAATCTAATCCTGAGTTCAGGTGATCGGATGAGGTGAAGCAGATATATAAAAAGAGGGATCAATGTCCAAGAAATAATGAATTTTGACAAGAACTCTCTCAACTCTCTATGCCCATCTCAAGTGCTTACACAAGCTATGTTTTGAGTCGAATCTCTTCAACAACCAACACGAAACTCTTTATCCTTTTGTTATTAGTAAGTGTCACGCCTTGAAGGTATACTTGTCCGTCAAACTGAACAGTACCCCTAGTGACAATATGAGAAATACGATATCGAACTCAGATCAAGCAAAATAAACATCAATGCAATATAAAATCAGTAGGCTTACAAATGTCAATGTATGTATGTATATATTTACATGTGAACGTACCCAAATAAACAATAAAAAATTTCATAAAATTCTAATAAATTCTATAAATTTATTTTCTTTTTAATTATCTATTTTTGTATTATTATTTTCCTAAATAAATTTAATTATCTTAAATTTTTAACTATTTTAATCCATATTTATATTTTGGTATATTACATTCTCCCCCATTAATATAAAAATTTGGTCTCTAAATTTACTACTCAATCTGTAATATTAAGATATTCTTATCTAAGAGTAACAATTATGCAATACAACCCTATATTAGTCCATTCTAGTATCTTAAAAAGTCTATAATGGTGTAAAATCCCTTTTACACTACTTAATCTACTTCTAAAGTAAATAATCATTGTTCTATATGTTATGAATCCATCATGCCTCTACTACTCCCACATTGTTGTCTAGCTAACCGTAGTGGGTACAATTCACTTGGTATAAATGATCTTCTAGTTTCCTTTGGTGTCCATCTTGCATGCTAGAAGTAAGTCCTCCGAATAGTGCACTCCGTCTGTCTGGCTGAAATTCTGCACCAAAAATGAAGTTATGTACACATGACTCATTGGAAATCTCAGCTAATTGATCTAAAGAGTCAGTCTAGCGTGTCAATAGAAAATGCTCAAAATTAGTTAATCGATCAACAATCATTGAATTCGAATCATGCACCCTCCAAAATTCATCATACTATAATCCCCTTTTTACTTAGGTACAAAATCTTCAGAAGTAAGTCTGCTAGTCTCCTAGTCTCTAACGTTCCTTGTGGGTTAGGGTCCACCATGCTTTCACTACGTCACTTTGATATTCTGCCCTCACTTGTTGACACACTAGGTATCGAACTGCAAGGTCTTCAACATCCTTAACTTGAGACTGTGCTTCTTGATATCCACTATTTTGTTGGCAGGCCAGATCTTTGTTTTCCAACTTGGTATCAATTGGTGCCACAGAAGACTCAACATTCTTTGCATCAAGTTTGGGTCTTTAACGTGTCAACTGGTTGCTTCCATGGTCGACTTCCACCATCATTGTGAATAGAGTTGATTCACTACATGTCATCATGCTAAACCAAATCAATGAGTACCTAATAGATAGGTGTATAAATAGTTATACAATCCAACTAAATTAGAGAGAGGCTAACCAATCATTCCTCAATTTCTATGATATTCCACTTGTCTAACAATAACCTACACCATGTAGTGAGCACAAAAGATAAAATAATCACCGAGATATATCTTACTTTCCTATAACTCAGAGATGCCCTTTGGCTTGCCTTGCATTCTAAACTAAAAAAAACATGTAAATCAAAATGAGATGCAAATCTCCAAAACACAAAACCCAGCATTCGAAATTGAACCATGCTTTGATACCAATAAAATTGTCATGCCCCGAGGGTATATTTGTCCGCTAAATTAGACGGTACCCCTAGTGACAATATGAGAAATATGATATCGAACTTAGATCATGCAAAATAAACATCAATGCAATATAAAATTAACAAGTTTACAAATGACAATGCGTGTATGTATGCAGGTACATTTGAAAGTACCCAACTAAACAACATAAAAGTCATAAAATTCTAGCAAAACTCAAAGTTTATGTGGAAAGAAAAACCATAAATACAAATAGCAAAAAAAAAAATACACCAAGAACTAAACAAGAGAATCCAAACGATTGGGACTGACAGCTAGGAGCTCTGAGTGACACAATACTGTTGGGACCTTGACACCGCTAGAGGGGGTGAATAGCGGCTCACACAAATCGTCACTTCCTACAATGGTTAGTATGCACAGTGGAATACAAAAACAAATACTAACAATAGAAAGCAAACCTAACACGTTGATTTAACGTGGTTCGGAGATAAAGCTCCT
>JBBMJZ010413100.1:3972228-3984290 GCA_037833815.1 Zingiber zerumbet
TGCCCTCCCTCGCCGCGACGAAACTCCCTTGTTAGTAAACGCTCATGCTTTTCATTGTCTTACTAATCATGCTTCTTCTTTTTCTGCACACTGTATTTTTCATATACATATAATGAGTTTTGACCCAAAACAGAAGCGCATGGTAACAGAAGTGCATGGTAATTGTTTCTGCACCTTAACGGCCATGGCTATTCTTTCTACTTGAGCTGAATTCCTCCACCTTGTCGTTATTGTTGTTTTAAAGAGGCAGATTGATGGTGGTGCACAGTTGAGATCCCATGATTACAAACTGTTTACTTTCAGTTATAATTCATTTATACTGAGTTTTTATTTTTCTTATCAAGTGAAGTATACATTTTTTTTTTGGATAAAAAATTTTTAATTCTTAACCACTTTGTTAAATACATTGTTTAAATTGCAAAGACTCAAAGAGAATATATTTGTGACAGGTCTTCTTGTTCTTTCAAATTCCTACGTTGACCTTGAAAATAAGGATTATGGAGGTAAGATGATTAGGTTGCACTTTTTTTTTATTATTTCCCAGTTTAGTATCAGTATTTTGTGTTACATTACTTTGCTTATCTCTTTGCATTCTTAAGTTAAATTTTTCTTCGTAGTCGGTGTTCTTTTACTAAGAATTCAATTGATTGTTCTTTGTAAACAACTCTTGCATTCTGAATGAAATTGATTACAAATAGAATTGTTATTCATGGATATAATTTAATAGTGTAGGAATGGAAAAAGAATTTATATCCATAGTTTTAGAATTGATGCTTCATTCATATTTTTATGTTAGAACTGCAGAAATTTATGTATAAATAAAAAAGGAACAGCCATCATAAAATCAAAAAATCTTCTTACAACTAAAAGGTTTCCTTATCTCATTTCTGGAAACAAAATTTCATAGATTAAAATAAGTATTACTTAAATTGATGGAAGGAATAACTAAGTTGAAGTAAAAAGGAACCACTATTTTGTCAAAATTTGTATTCTAGTCAATTATTTGAAGTGAAGTTAATAATACTATTATGAAAATTCATCAGGAATCCAATTATACCTGCAAACCAAACATGCATTTAAATTTTTACATATACTTTCTTTTAATTATTGATAAAGAATAATATTAAATCTATCACAAATTCGGTGAATGCAAACTTGAAAGAAGCAATGCTTAGAAGATAAAATTATGGCATAATTTATAATTTCATCCCGGGCCTTTAAACAATAAGTACCAGCTCTAGTTTCATGTGATGTACCTGGGCACCCTGTCGAACTCTTATATCAGTGCCTTTGCTGTCTATGGATATGAGAGCCGCATCATCTATCTCTGTTTCTGTAGACAAGAGTTCTTTAAGTGGCTTTGAGAAGATACCATTTAGTTCCTGTGGTAAGCGAACAAAGACAGCACAGAAGCATGATAAAAATATGTCAATGCTTGCATGAAACCATTGAAAGAAAGTTTACACAGCATAGACAAGTTACTAGCAGATCCATTGAAGTTTACATAGTACAGTTGACTACCTTCAGACTTTGTTCTCCACCATCAGCTGCAATCTTGTCTGGTTGGGTGGCCTCATATTCGTTCACATCAATCCATGCCACAGTCCCAAATCCTCCAATAAAATAAATATCACTGGAAATCCGGATTGTGGTAATTAGAATCATGAGCAGGAATATATGATTTCAGAAAACAAATTTTATAGGAAATCAATACATAAAAATATGCTGAAGCAAAAAAAGAACAAGCTATATATATATGAGCAGCTCTATCTCATTCGTCCACTTTATCGAACATTAGTTAACAAAAAAAATGTAATAACCAAAACTCTTGCCAAGGGAGTAGTAAGATTGGTAACTTAGGAATTTGTGTGAACCAAGTATCAGGTTTATGCTTGGTGTGCTCTGAATTACCTCTCTATCAAAACTATTCTTAGTGTCAAGGAAACATTAAAAAATCTTCCACAGAGGATTCGGAATTTTTTTTCCCCTTTTATCTAGAGCTGGTGCTTTACAGCTATAGTGAACAATCATTTTCTTGGTTTTGAACCTACAAAAAAATATTCATCCAAAGTTATCCATCTTGGATCAGAAGTCATAAACCTAAAATGGTCAACTTCATAACAATTTCTGCATTTTGTCTTGTAGGATGACTATTTTGAAGCATTTCTAGATGGAACTAAGTTTTTCTATTGTAATTAAGATTTGACAGCCTATTGATGCATCATATTTGTAACAATGAAAATGTATGTTCTGTTAATTAATTTTGCAGGCTTCCATTTGCAATTCATCAATGTATTACATCAAAGAAGCAATTGAATGACAATTCCATTGATATTTTGTTCTATCAACACATGCAACAGTAGCATTCCATCAACACAGTAGAAACTTCTACCAACCTTTTGTTATATACAAAGTCTACCAGGAATCATTGGTCCATTCAATCTCAAATGTCTACTTGGCAACCTAAATCATGGTATAAACTATAAAGGCACGACATGTTCTGAAGTATCAGATATAAACTGGAACAATAAAAGGTTTTGGTATTATATTCAATTTCGTTTGGGTGTTGGTTGCTCTCATGGGGAAGAGGAGGGAAAGAAGAAGAGGAAGGAGATAGAAGAACAGGAGGAAACTAACTCAAGGTTTCAGATCGCAAAAGCAGTTTGCTCCTTCAAGGTGAACTCATGACTCAAAAGCGGGTACGCTGAAATGCTTGGACTCAGATGGCGAGTCGCAGAAATAACTCACAATTTGTCGGTTCTTACAGCTCAGAAATGGATCACCAAGATGCTTGGGCTAGAGTAAAGAGCCTCAAAAGCTAGCGCACGGCTCATCCAATCTCACGACAAAGACAAAAGATGCTCGAGCGGAGCTCGTGACAAAGGAGGAAGCTCGAGTGGAGCTCATGTGAAGGAGAAAGCTCAGGCAAAGCTCAGTACCAAAAAAAATTGTAGCTCATGAGAAAGGAGGAAGCTTAGACAAAGCTCAATGATGAAGGTGAAGGTGAAAGAATCACGAAGGGCAATGGGCAAAACAAGATGTTTTGTGTATGCACACAATAATATTTAAAACAATGCAATAAATAATCTGTCTAATCAGTTTATGCTTCTACCTGTCTTTTTCCTACAATTCTTGTTGATCACAGAAAAGTATTGCCTGCAACTAAAATAACTTAAGAATCAAATTATAATAAAATATTATACCTTGTATAGTGAAAGAAATTTGAAACAACAAATAAGAGTTGAAATTTGTTTCTCAATGATTTTTCTCCAACAGTCTAGCTTAAAATGCCAAAATATCTAATTTCTATCATTTTAGCATAACGTAGCATATATGAATGACATGATGCAAAACCAAACTCGTGAAACAGAAGCTGACGTAAGCTGATGTATAAGTAACAAGGTCATCGAACTCAAACCTTATATTCTGCATTCTATAGTAGTAGAAATTTCCCCACTGATGGGATGCCCATTGCTGGTGCTTTGCCATGTATTGCTTACGAGCCCATTCCTACAGAAGAAATTTTCTGTAATGGTAACATCAAATTCATGCTAAAGTATATATACAGTTAACACAAACAAGATACCTAAGTAAACTGAGCAGTTATTTGATATTCCAAAATAAAGCAAAAGATCACAAAGTTAGCAACAAGCTGAATTTAGGTATAATTCAGTAAATACTGCAGATATAATAATGATATCACAGAGTAGAGAATTGGATATCCAGTCGGCTACAAAGTATGAAAATTGAACTCGGTTTTCATACAAAACATTATATGACTACAGGGACAAAACCCTTTCAAAATTAAAAGTAAAGACTCGAACGTGGACTTAACAAGTTAAAAAAAAACCAAGATAGTCAAAAGCCCACATAAATCTGAATGGTTTAGCATCAAACATATTTATCACTAAAGTTGGCAAATATACCTAAAGTATATCTACCTTATGTTGGTTGAAGAAACACAGAGTAAATACTTGAGCTATCAAACTTTTATAGTATTAGCAGCTATTTTTTGCAATCTGAAACTAAAAATATTCTGGACAGCTCATTAACAAACATAAAACAGAAAGAAGATAATCCTCTACAAGAACAAACATATTTTGTTACGATAAGACTTGGTCAAGTATGTAACAGCGTGAAGATCAAGGGAAGAGGGATGAAAAGAACCTGCTGATTGGATGGAAGGGGGGTGACATCACCAAAAATTGTCACTCGTGCATTTGATAAGCTACTCCAACCAGGAATCTGTAATTTAGGTAAGGAATATCACCAATTAAAGACTTTTTCTCTGCCAAACTTTTTTAAACAATATTATCATACTTGGACTACAAGAGTACATCTTGGATCTGCCAAAAGATTCCTTGTATGAATAGCGAGCGGTGAAAGTGAAAAGATTGGATCTGCAGGAATTAATAATCAATGGTACATCTGAATCCATTTGAGGCCAAATCATATTGTTTAAGAGAAGTCAATAACTTACGGCCCATTGAGTCTGCTGCAAAGTCAACTAATGAACCAAAAGGATATCCTGCTCGACGATGATGCATTCGTGACATGACAGTGCACAAATGAGCAAATCTGGCCTGGCATTTAAGGAAAATCAGAAATGAAAAAATATATATATCCAATAGATGGTCCACCTACTATATGCAAAAATTCATGTCAGACTATCAGCTATAAAGATAGGTTGTAAAAGATCATCATTACTTTTCCATGCATTTGCCGAAAGACTCACCTGTTCCATAAGATTGCGGACGGCTAAGGCTGGGGAAGGTAGATCATGAGCAGATGTTGCACTTTGTACACCACCTGATATTGGTGTTCTGAATAATCCAGCTCTGGATCCACTTCCTCCAGTGACAGGTCTTACTGGCTCTGGGTTTTTTGAAACATCCATCTCCAGACCACCACCAAGATGTGAATCAATCTTCAATTGTTAATAATAAAGATCAGAATGATTTTTTTCTTTGAAAAAAAAACTTGGATGTTCATTAAGAAAATAAGTCAAAATTTTGAGATTGCCAACATATCAAAAGGTCTTCAAAATATGTTAGTTCTTTTAATTTTTTTTATCTGAAATATTCCATTTTATAAAGTATACTTTAATATACAGTATGGGGCACATCCACCTGAAATTAGATCTATTGTTTCCTAATTATAGGATGAGGATCTCATGTTCCTCATGTTTATGATTTTGTATGACTAGGCAAGAAAAAGAGGATCCATCATTAGCCAACAAAGGTTGGTTTCTCAAACAGTAAAATTTACATAACATTTGCACTCGTGCAAGGAAGAAGAAAAAAGCTTGATATGTTATGTCATCATATATTTCTTATACCACTATTCAACAGACAAGACACCAAACAGGGATGAGTGACTACAATCCAGCAGTGGAGTTAAGAAAATATTGTTGTCCTCCCACTATGGCATCCAACTCAAAGCTGTGTGGCTGGCTAGCTGGGAGTTTCTTACCTGGGGTACACAATCTTTAACTGAGTGGCTTGGATGATACAGGCAAGCCAGACATTCAATTACAAATGATGGAATATAGATAAAAGATGTTAGAAATTAATCTTGATACAAAAAGATTGATGAACATTGTGATCGTCCTGAGATAACAACACCATGTTGTCTGGATACAGTTTCATATACCAATCCAATCACAAAATGCCTCAGCGCTGACCATAGTATAACCAATATAAAGCAGTTCCACTTTCCGAGGGGTGTGCCAAATTTTAGCCCATGATCTCTCAACATCAAATGTCATGGGAGATTTTTAAGACAAAGTAAGAATGACATTGCTCTTCATTATTTCCAGCAAGAAGACCATCTTGCATATGATATATGACATGATGTAAGTACTATTGGTGCAATTGGTCTCTAAGGTTTTAATGTTTAACAATATACCAATGTCCAATCAAGTTGACTAAGGGTTAATCCAAAGGACTTGATGTTTAGAAGAGAGAAGTCTAGTCAAGACTAGATGACTGGCAAAGATAATTCCTAACTGAAGGTTAGGCAGGTCAGAAGTCTACTAACTAGAGGTTAGGCAGGTGAGAAGTCTACTGGAGGTTAGACAAGTGGAAGTCCTAGTGAGTGAAGTCAGACCTTAATAAATGAAACTAGGTGATGGAAGTCTTGGTAAGTGAAGCCAAGCAATGGAAGTTTGAGTGAAGCTAAGTAGCCCTTGGGGGAGGTAATCCTAGGTAATAAAAAGTCTTGAAGGAATAAATTTTAAACACGTCTGACCAACTAGTTTCCGATCGACTAGACCAGCGAATTCTTAATATAGTTACCACTGTTTTACTTGATTATTTTATATCTATTGTGTTAACTCAGTGTTGCAGGCAAGTCTTAGTAGATCAGATTGATTAGACATTAAGCATGACCAAAGAAAGCCCAAACAGGTCTAGATCGCCCGATGTTTGATAGGTAAGTGGAGGTAAACACCAGAGGAGAGAAATCCAATGAGGACGAGCCTAGTGGGGTTGCAGATGCTAGTCCAACTTAAATCTATTTTGGAAGTCAAACTTAAGACCTGACTGGATCTTGATCGTGGAAAGACAGGAGCTAAGTTATAAATTTATTTATTTTATTCATGATCTAACTGTTAGTATTAGCCCTTAGAGTCAATTATGAGATGATTGACAATAGAACTTTTGTATCATATTTCATTAATAAAAAAGACAATGGTTATTATATTTACTTTAGATTTGTGCCGGATGAATAAGTATAATAATGTCCTAGGGTAGTAGGTTTTAATCTACAACATATCAATTAGTTGAATTGATAGTGGGAGACTGTAGTATATATAAAATATTACTCTTAATTATTCTTAGTCAAGCATTACAAAGGCATTATTAATGCGTTGAGACTAGAATGTAGGTCAATTGATGACTTAATCTCACAAATCATGGATATAAAATATCAAGTTGACACATGAGTATATATTAGAGAATATGTACTGAATTTATCTGCCATAAGAATGTATCATGGATCGTTATATGAATGTATAAACATTCTCATAGTGACTATTGGTATGAATAATCCTTAAGCCTGAAATCACTACGGTTTCCTACATAAGTTATATACTTTGATATCGGCAAACATCACCTGTAACAAGGTGGATTATAAAGTCGATCACTGGGTATGCGATAAGTTATGCGAAGGGATATGAGTGATGTAGATGAGATCTGCCCCTTCAATATGAGAAGTGATATCTATGAGCCCCTTGATTAAATAGGACTACTAAAATGCATGGGCATACTCAAATAAGTCAATATAAGATATTGAGCTCATTTAGTTAGTGAGTCTACTTAGAGATCAAGAAATACAATGATTGATAAGAGAATGAGGTCTATCCATCATGGATCAATCTAGATATCAAGGATAGAAGGACCAAGTCATATAAGATAATAGACATAGACAGGTTAGGTTGAATCTCGACATTCTCGCCACTTAGGTAACAATGATGCATTGTTAAATGTCATTCATTGCTTATATATCTAAAATGTTATTTTAGATACATTGCCAACGTTATGAGAACATATTGGGTCACACACAAAGAATATGTTGATTTAAAAATAGATATATTTTAGTTTAACTAAAATATAATGAGCCTAAGATTGTACAGTTAAGTCTAATCCGAATTTGACTCTTTGAGTTAGACTCAAATGAATTCGGTTTACACTCATTAGATTAATGGGTTAGACTCATTAGTTTATTGGGTTATTGGATTAATGGTTAATCCAATATACTAAATCCAACCCATTAAGAAGATTAATGAAAATTAATGGAGATTAATTCATTATTAATGGAAGAAGATCAAAAGACAACCCTTGTATTCATTGAATGAATATAAAAGGCCCTTTTTGAGTGAAATTTTCATGAGACTCTTGATCTTCTTCTTCTCTTGACTGAATCATCTAAGTGGCTAGTATCATGAAGGTGGTTCTTTTCTGAAGGCTAAGTTCGTGAGACGAACAAAGGACGTGTTAGTGTGGATACCATAGAAGCGCGGACGTTCTGATCGCGCTAAGATCTATCGAATCAAAGTTGTTGTCGGGATTGTACCGCTCACGCAACAAAGGTAACTATTATATTTGATACAGTAGAAAAACGTATATACTGTATTCACATGGATCTCTGGAGGGATCTATCTTTCCGTTGTGCTTATATGTTGTTTTTTCGCATAAGATCCATACACTAACTTTGTTTTACATGGTATCTTTGTTATTTGATCTAACATATTTTGCAGGAGCTAAAGTGCAAAAGTTAACCTCGGATGAATAGTACTCAAGGCGCCTCAGAGATATAGGGAGGCGCCTTGGAGTTGAATGGAGGCGCCCTCGCGCGGATAAAGTTTGAGGATAGAGTTTCGCTGCGGGGAGGCACCTCGAAGCGTATTGGAGGCGCCCCGAAGCGCATTGGAGGTGCCTCGAAGCTAATGGAGGCGCCCTTGTGCAGATAAAGATCGAAGGTTACGGATCGGATAAGCACTGCTAGAGGCGCCCTGGACCCTTGGAGGTGCCTCCAACACTACTTAAAAGAAGGGTACGACCAGCCTTCACAAAACAGCATTTTCTACTACGCTTCAAGCTTTAAAACGACGATACTCTGTTGCATTCAAGCCTCAATGGCGCAAGAACGACACGACGCCGCTACATGCTCAAACAAACCTAGACTTGGGTAACGTGTAGTTATTGTTTTATATTATTCCTGCTTTCTTTCTGCATATTATATTCTAAGATTGGTAGTCTTGTTACCAACCTATCTTTTGTAAAGAAGTGATTTGATAGTGAATTACCCATCGGAAAGGTCCAAAGTACCTGGGTCTTGGAGTAGGAGTCGCCAAAGGCTCCAAACCAAGTAAAACTGAACGTGTGTTGTTTTGTTTCTTATTCTGTTTTCTTCTGCTGCTCACTCACACTTGTTTTTAAAGTTTGAAAAAGATAAGTTTTAAATACACGTGATTCACCACTCCCCTACGTGCCTCAATCCTACCCGTACTAGTAGTTAGGAATTCCTAATGAGTTATTACTAATTCGATTGACATTAAAAATGTGGGCTTTCATGTTAACTAGTTCTTACTAATTTTTGTCTTTGCTCCTACTATATTTGCAGTGAACACATGCCTGTCAGACTTGAGACAAGGTCTCTTCTACTGGTGGTTGAGGTGGTCGAAGGGTGGGGTCTTAAATTCAAAGCATTTGGCATGGACAGATAGCAATACTAACCCATATGTTGCTTACCAAGACATAACCATTACAGAAATAAATGCCAACTAGTAACTGTCATCCACTCTCCATTATCTTTAATTCCATTATTCAGTTCCTAGTTGGTTTAATTTCACTTCTACAAGTCTGAAGATGCATGATTGATCTTATGGGGCTGTTAATGTACTCATAGCTTTGATCTTTTTTGCAAATACATCAATCAACAGTGAAATTGTCTTAAACTTTACCAAGAGATATAAAAAGTTGTTGTACCAAGCAAGATAGTTCATGAGATTACTGACAGAAAATAACTAATTGATCTTGAAATAAACCAACCATAAGTGTTTACACCCAGGAAAATGAATGCCTTATGCGAAAACAACAAACTACATGTAGCAAGAGTTTGCAACTATACTATATGTTTAAGATATATAATTGAAATTCTAAAGGTATCAATATCTTTTAATTATTTGTTGACGAACTTCCAATATATGGACCCTCAGTACCATTTGGTTAAGTAGTTTGCCATGCTCATTTAACTCCCTTATTTTATAACAGGAGTGTTGAAGAATCTGGCCTTGCCCTTGGACTATCAATGTAATTCAGATTTTCATAAATAATGTGATATGAAGTGAGGAATTATCTCATATAGAATTAACAAATTTCAATTAAAAAGCTTTTTGATAGACTATGCCAACAAGAATTTGCCAAAGATAACCATCGTAGTCTTTCTTGGAGATAGTTTAGAAATAAAAATCAAGCCTTGACTCAACCCAAGTTTCTGCCATAATAGGACTATGGGAAGCTTTTACAAAGAAGGGGGAAAGAAATCTGTCCACTGCCGTAAAATGGATTTAGAAAAGAGGTTGGGCCTAGTTAGATTGGAGTCGAACTTGACTTGAGAAGCACCATGTCCAGCCACAAGTCGTATACAGTGAATGAAATGAAATATTTCGTCATTTTGCTAGTTCAATTGCAAATAAAACCCTCAGGTAATATTACCTTTTTTGGTATTCGTATGCTTAAAAGATCATATTAAGCTCAGGCAAGAGGAATGGCCAGCGTGTGGCACGACAAACATAAGATAAAGTTAATATAATTTGAGAAAGAAAGAAAAGGCATCAACATCTCTGTGTTGCAGCCAAGAATTGATTTTTATTTCACAACTGAGTCAAAAGTTACAAAATAAAACCATAATATAACGTCATAAATCAGAGCATGATGTATGCAGTACCTCGCTTGATGAAAAGCTTCCAGCAGCAGGGAGGATCACAGAGCCGTTCGCCTCATCTCCTCCCGCATCACTCCCGGAAACATCACGGGACACGGATCGAAGCCTCAGGGAGAAGATACGGGCGTCATGTTGACGAGAAGAGAGCCTCACCGAGCACGCAGAGCGGAAGGCCAGAAAAGTGCACGAGCAAGGGGGAGGGGAGTGTCGCGGGGGGAGGATATCAACGATTCCTGAGGGCAAGATGGATTCCATGGAGGAGGAAGAGGAAGAGGTGACAAGATGCGCCGGCGGGAGAAAAGTTATGAAGACGATCGGCTGCGCCGAGGTGGAGATCGGAAAAGGGCAGGGGTGTGAGACGAAGGTTATATATATTCCTAATTCAGATTATATATTCCTTATTTAACCTTTTTCTATTTTTTTTTGTCCTTATCCTCTCTCTTTTTGTGTTGTTTACTTGAGAGGAAGTAGGAAAGAAAATGAAATAATTTACGGTTAGAAAAAAAAAACTAACTGTAACACTATTTTTATGAACTTATTTCATTTTTTATTTTCTTGATTATTTATTTGTGCTCATTAGATATGTAAACCTAATTCTTATTTGTTTTTACTGAATTCATAAAGAAATAAAATGAAGATGATGGCTGTAATAAAATTCTTTAATCATAATCTGTTTATCTATTTGGGAGGAAATATAACAAAGATATTTGGCAAATTAAAACAATGGAAATAGTTAGTTTGGTATTAATATGAAATGCGTGAAACAAATTCCATTTTAGAAGGAAATTAAAAACAAAAAAAAAAAGATAACCGAACAAAAATAAATATTTTTTATTTTATTTTAATTCATTAGAATAAAGATAGTGAACAAAACCAAATTCCGTCCTAGCACAGTTAACTACCTATTCAAAGTAGTGTTTTTCCAAATTTTAAAAAAAAAAAAAAAACAAAGAAAGAAGCAACACAATGCTAAATATTTTCTTTAAAATTAACTTTATTATTATTATTTTTTATAATTCAAATATATCTCACTCTTACCGCCTAACAATTTTAAGAGTGCATTTAGTTAAGTTATCATGTATAATCTTAGTTATATGATTATCAAATAATTACATAATCAAAGTTATGGAAAATAAAATATAACCAAATATTATTTAGTTCAACCTAGTAATGCAACAAAAACTTATTTATTTGAAGATTTTAATGAATAACCTACTTTAATATTTACTGTATTACCCTTAGTTACAAAATCAAGTATACATATTATTATTATTATTTAATTTTTTTATAATTTTTTAATTTCTCTTTTTCCTTGTATATCTTTTTATATTTTTATGTGTTTTTTTATTTTTTTTTAATGTTTTTATATTTTTTATATTTTTTTACGTTTTTATATTTTTTATATTCTTTATGTTTTTTTTACATTTTGTATATTTTTATATCTTTTACATTTTTTTAAATTTTATTTTTTAAAATTTTTAATTTTAATTTTTTTTTAATTTTTAATTTTTTTTAATTTTTTATAAAAAAATTATTTTTTTAAATTTTAAATCTTTTATTTTTAAATTTTTTTATTTTTTATTTTTAAATTTTTAATTCTAAAATTTTTATTTTTT
>JBBMJZ010413100.1:4005988-4018055 GCA_037833815.1 Zingiber zerumbet
GTCATATTTAATTTTTCTATTATTGTTTTAAACAACTTATATAACTAAGCCTATTGGTTGTATAATAAGATGATCACAAAGTTTTATATTATTTCTTTCCTCTACCTATTATTTTCTACATAGAGGATTTTAACAAATTGGTAGCGGTGACGGTACAAGCGGTGTTAAAGGGACAACCCTCATATCTTCCAATGATCAATCCTCAAATTGAATCGCAGCCCTAGTCAGTTGAACCGACATCAGCGCACTAGAAAGTACCTTGGTCTATGGGAACGCCGTAAACTGCTTCCCCAATACCGATCAATAAGATCGCTGCTAGAGAACCTTTTGTAGAATCTTCTGGTGGAACCCCTTATCAAGATTTTCGAAGGGGAAAAGACCCTAAATTTGCCGAATCAAAAGCTCCTCGAGATCCTCTGTTCTTGAGGACATCCTCCAAGATAAATTGCCAAGGCACTTTCGCTTATTGCACATCGAGGAATATAATAGTACTACAAATCTTGAGGATCACATCTGTACATTTAAGAATGCTTCTTTGTCACATCAATATACAAATGACATCAAGTGTCAAGTTTTCTTGACCACGCTCTTAGGCTCGGCGTAGAAATGGTTTAGTCAACTACCTACTTTTTCTATTTAGACCTTTGAGGAATTTAAAGCCTTCTTCATGCAACACTTTGCAACCAGTCGAAGATATAAAAAAACATCACATGATTTGTTCGTCCTCAGGTAAAAATACAAAGAAATCCTAAAAGAGAATACTTGTAATGGTTTAATCAAGTAGCCATGAATGCTCCCTTGATTACTCTAAAGGTACATGTCAGTACCTTTTCTCAAGGTTTGGTTGACGGAGATTTTTCAGATCTTTAGTGAAAAAAAAACCAGTCAATTTTGAAGGATTATAAGTCCAGACACTCAAATATATTCAAGTCGAGGAAGTCTAATAAGCTAAAAGAAAAGAAACGTCGACTTCGACTCTTGTACCCACTCATCAAGATCGTTGAGCTCCTCCCCCACCCTTACGAAATTAGGAACTCATAAATCAGAAAAGGGAAAGAGTGGTGCAAGCCGTGGAGGTAGCCCTGACTCTTGTTTCTGAATCTTGTTGAAGATCCCCTAAGGTGACTCAATATTATGCCTACCATTAGTCAAGCACTCATTCCATTCAAGATTGTCAGCAGTATGCCAGCGAATTGAAAAGAGTAGTTGATCAACGAAACACCGATCAGAGTAGGTCCGGCAAAAGGAAGTCTTTTGAACCCTACAAACATCGCCGCCGCTATGATATCAACCGACCTGTGAGTCGGTGATCACATTCTCCCTCAAAGGAACCCTGAGGTTCCTCTCAATCTCATTAAAAGGCCAAAGAAAAAGATACTGACATGAGTAAGATTGATGCTTGAGGGACCATAAATATAATCTCAGGTGGACCCACGGATGGACACTCCACTCAAGCCCAAAGGGCTCATGGCAGAAGGCTAGAAATTTACGCCGTTAATAACAGTCGAAGAAGAGGACATGTTCCTTCCATAAATTTCAGACCCAAAGATTTAGGAGGAGTCGAAGCTCCTCTATGATGATTCCTTAGTAATTGAGGCCATTACCAATTATCGAGTGGAGAGAGTATTCATTGATATCGATAGTTTGATCAACATCATCTTTAAAACTACTTTTGATCAGATGCAGCTGGACAACGAGAAACTTCATCCCATACATACTCCCTTGTATGGTTTCAAGGAACATGAAGTACAACTTATTGATCAGATTAACCTATGGAGGTGTCTCGGAATGGCGCGGAGGCACATTAGATCTAGTGGAGGTGTCCTTACCGTGATAAATTTTAAGGATAAACTTCTCGTAGTGGGGAGGCACTCTAGAGAGCGCGGGAGGAACCTTAGAGTGCTTTAGAGGCACCTTCCTCAGAAGCGTTGAACGTGCCCTTCTCATTCGTAGGTATACTCTTCCACAGTTTCTTATCTCTCAGATGCACCGACTCGTCGACTCACTTCCCGTGTCATCCTTCTTATTCGCTACATCTTCTGCTTGACTTCTTGTATTCCTAAGTCCATACACACATAGACACAAGGGATCAAAATTACTAGCTTAACTTGATTGATCATATTAAAACCAACCCAGGGTATTTATAGCAACTTCCAATTTCATTTGAAGGTTAGCTTTAGCAGCTGTTAAAGTATCTATCTCCACCTGCAACTAACTCACACTGTGCACTACATTGATCCTTTCCACCATTGTCTCCACTATCCGCTCCTCTGTCGGGCGATCGTTGCCTGGTCAAAAGTAGGGTATGCTTGTTGTCGCTTTAGGAGATCAACTTTCGACTATGCAGTGATTATTTCCTACTAAGCTGCAGCCAAAACTTCTTGAGAAGGAGCGATGTAATTAATTGGATCTCCAATTCAGCTATATGGGCCGCATATCTTGACAACCTTGGCAGATTTCAAGGTATTACTGGCCGAATATCATTAGTTGAAACATGTGCTTAGCCCCATCCTGTAGAAATTCCTTTACTAAAACTCGGATGGGCAAGCCCTTAGCCACTGCTTTCCTATTCTTCTAGGCAAGGGATGTTGAAGCATAAAGCACAAGGTTTATCCTATGATCTTCTTGGATCGGATCTTGGAAAAAGTTCATGGTGAAGGGGGCATCTTCTTCACTTAACAAATTCCCTCGGTGGCCCAAAGAAATTGGATCTAAGGGAGCATGTGAAGGACCCACCTCTATGCGAGAAGTTCTTGATTCGATAGGAGGTAGAAAAATGGGAGCATAGGAGATGTTGGGAGGTGCACCATAGCCAGGTGGTCCTCCGATCTGACTAGTGTATTTAGTGGTTGAATTAGGAGACATATTGGTGAAGCTGAGGATCCAGTGGGGACTTGTGCAAGGGTGGATGAGCCTAATTGTTTGTCTGAGGGTCTAGATGGCCAATGTCTTTTCCTTAAAATTCTGAGGGGGGGGGGGGGGGGCTTTTTCCTCCACAAATGAGTTGGTCTCAAGGCACTGGGTTGACTAGCATGAGACCTTCTCAATTCTCCTGTTAGGCTTGACACTCTCGTCATTGATTGGGAAGCCCCCTCTTTGGGTCTGTAGTGAGAGTCGATGGTGCTCCTTCCTTAGGGGCCGCCTCGGAAGGTCAATGATAGCTACTTTATGCGCTTCTAGTTCTGCTAGTGAGCTTCATCACCATATTCAAATGCTCTCATCATCGTGTTAGTTGCAAAAAAAATATGTTTTCAGTTAGATATCAAAACTTACAATGATAAAGTGTTCTTACCAAATGAAACGTTGAGGGGAGTCGGTCTTAGGCTCAGCTCGAACATCTGCAACAGTCCTTCCTTGAGTATGACATTGTTATTGAACTGTAGACCTAATAGGTTCTGGGATGCGCTATAGTAGCCCCGATCTAAGTAGTAGTCTTTCAAAGTTAGAGGTAGGGGCAATTCTCACTGCAGTAAGTCGACCTAGAAATGGAGACTAGGGGTTTGACAAAAAAGAATTAAGGTTTCTATCCCTTATGGATGAAGAAAGCTTCTTGATCAAGTTAATCCCAAATAGGGAGGAAAAGAAGAAGACTCCATCCTCTATCTCTTTCAAGTGAAAGAAAAAATGAAAGAAGCGAGGAGAAAATGAAATATGATACAAACGGAAAAGAATTACTATCCTAGTCAAAATATAGAAAAAATTGGAGCTAAGCTGTGATACGAGATGCAAAAGTATCATGATACTTCGATAAAAAAATAGGGACAGGGAAGCATAGTCCACTTAGTATGTGGCTTCGGAAGAAGGTTACAAAGCCTGGAGGAGGACGACCTGGCTGATCGTTGCCATTTGGAAGCCTTAATAGATGATTGACTGGAATTCCATAAGCCATCCTTAATTGATCCAAGGATGCATAAGTAAAACTCGAAACAGTAGATCTGTACCAGGGAGTGAAAGAAGATTCTTCGACCATGGAATGTGCTACCAAGTTACAGGTGAAAGAAAGAACGTAAAGACGGATTGAAACAACTTACTAGGTGGAGAAAAAGGAGATGAGGGAGATGAAGAAATGATGATTGAAGAATCAACAAGTGCGTTCAAAAACATTCTTATATGACCTAATATAGTCTGACTTGTTCAAT
Organism: Zingiber zerumbet; assembly: GCA_037833815.1. Classification (NCBI taxonomy): domain Eukaryota; kingdom Viridiplantae; phylum Streptophyta; class Magnoliopsida; order Zingiberales; family Zingiberaceae; genus Zingiber; species Zingiber zerumbet. Next base: position 4,010,128 of record JBBMJZ010413100.1, read on the forward strand.
AGGGATTGTTGGATCACTGTTGTTATAAGGGCGGGACATATTTTCCACCAAGGGACCAAGCACATGTTAAAAGATGTATAGTCTTTTTTGTCGTGACTCCCATTACATTAATGTGATGCAACCTCAAAGGCTCACTAGTGCATTCTGGGTTGAAGAATTGAGGTGAATGATGCAGGTGACATGCTTAAAAGGGGTGGTTGTATTTAAGGACATGATGACCGAGATGTGCTGACATTAATGTGTGATCTCTTCAAAAATACACAATGGATATGTCATATGACTTAATCAGTTGAGGTAGTTGGAATCATTCTGATTACACAATAGTATTGTCAGTTGGACTCTTGCCTCCTTTGACTAGAGTTGAAGGAGAGATTTGTGATCCGAGAAATGATCAGTGTGTGCCACGTGGATAAGAAAGGATTAATGAAACCTGCTAAGGTGATTCCAATAGAGGAAAGTCAAGTTGATGCCCAGCTCCTAAGCCTCCCGACCTCTTGGGCCTCTCGGCTCTTTAGCCTTTTGACCTCTCGGGCCTCCTAACTCCTAATGTTGGATTTCATGCAAAATTAAAGTATTAAAATAAACGCAGCGGGAAAATGAACCCATCAGAGATCCAAGCGAATTTTAATTACATTATAGATTTTGTAATGATGTTACCACTTGATGCATAAAACCTTTTTGTGTATATGAAGAGTCTCGTCAATCTCATTATGATCAGTACATTCATGCCTCTAGCGGTATCCACATGAGCACAACCGCCACCCCTCTCACAACCACAATTGGGTTCTCTTAAACTCACATGCACATAGTGTTAGCTACCATGTATATATATAAGTAAAGATAAAATCCTAACTGCCAGGTTATCTTTTTAGATAAAACATATTTGCTGCCACTAAGTTTTATCTAATAAGACTTTTTAAAACGTGAGCAAGTCTTATCTAATAAAAAAGGTAGATCCGCTACCTTAGCGTCCACCCTAGTGCCGAAGTCTTATCTAATAAGACTTTACAAAACATGATCAAATCTTATCGGATAAGACTTTATCTAATAATAATGTAGTCAAATCAAATCATCTAATAATGTGGGCTTCATTTGGTTTGGGTTTATTTAAAAACCCAAATAAATATTAGATTAACTATTAATCTAATAAGTTTAAGATCTAATTAGATTAATCCATTAATCTAATAAGATCCAATTAGAATAAAGTGATACTTTGATTGTATTCCCAACATCTAAGTTTTCCAGCCTCTCAAGCCTCCCAGCTCCAGACTCTCGAGTCATTGCCTCCTTGGCTTCCCGTACCACTTGGTGATGCAGGACATACGATAATTTTATGGAAAAAAAGTAAATCATCGCGCAAAATATCATATTATTTCATGAAGAAAAAGTCAAATCTAAGATTATTTTGGAGAAAAAACAACCGCGTGAACAAATCTCACATTATTAAGGAATTAAATAATAATAATATGGGAAGAGAAATGTAAGGAAAACATTTATTGTCTCCTTATAAAATGTAACCTTTTTCTGATATCCAAAGGACATATGCACACCTACATTGATTAAAACTCTAATATTCATTTTTTTTCATTCTCTAATTTAAACACCGGAGTGGTTCCGCCGAGGAATCCTTGATTACTATTTTAACCCTCTTCTTCTCCTTATTTGTCTTCATCCAGACTCCCAACTATATTATCATACTTGTTGTCATTCGGCGGTGATTGATGATTAAGTTGACTATACCAATGATTCACCTATTAACATCCGCGGACAAAATTAAATATGATCATCTTATGCTACAATGATAATAATTATATTATATAAAGTGTTTTCAAAAAGTGAAAAGGGAAAACATTTTCCTGATAATTAAGACCCGCGGATTTGGGACATTCCAACTTCCATGCACGTGTCTATCTCTTTCAAAACTCTTTGTTTGATTTTATAATTAAGAAGAAAAAGAAGTTGTATTTCATGGTTGATACCACTGTCATAGTTTTTTTTTTAAATTTTTAAAGAAGACAAACCAGAATGGACCTTGCCATGCTTTCTGCATGCATCCTCCTGGCCCCACACAAGGTGAGGTGGATCCCTCCCTCCACCTCCTTGTGTTTACTTGAAAGGAAGAGAAAAATAATATAGTTTAAATAAAAAGGGCAAAAAAGAAGGAATGGATTTTATTCATTTTTATCCCAGTTGATTTGTCTTGTTTACTTAGATAAAATCAAAGGATGAGAAAAATTTCTTACCAATTGAACACACTATGTATCCATGGAAATAATAATAGGATTAGAAGATTGAAATTAATTAGAGATCATATTACTAAAGCGGCTTATTTATATAAATTATTTACAACCATAATAGAAAGATATAGAAAGATTAAATAGGTATACAATCATAATTGATTTGGAAATAATATAAATATACTAAATATAATAAACCTTTAATTGATTGAAATCAATTAAAGATTATTTCTATTATTATCATTATAGAATTAAAAAAATAAATAAAATTTTGCTGTCGCTATTTATATTTCACCGTCCAAACGAACAACCACAACAGCTCCTCTGTTCCAAGAATTAATGGCGAAGAGCAGCAACGGGAAGCTGAGCAAGCTCAGGTGCATCATCAAGCGGTGGAATTCCTGCAGCCGCCTCACCCCCGACGCGCCCTCCTTAGGCGGAGGCACCTCCTCGAGCTTCGAGTCACCGGCGGCGGCGGCGACGTGGCGCTCTGCCTCGTTCAGCGGCGGCGACGAGGTCCCCGCCGGACTCCACCCTGTATATGTAGGAAAGTCCCACCGCCGGTACCTCGTCAGCGAGGAGCTCCTCGTCCACCCGCTCTTCCGAGTCCTTGCCGACCGCTCCAGCGGCACCGGCGGCACCGTGGTGGGCTGCGAGGTGGTGCTGTTCGAACACCTTCTGTGGATGCTGGAGAACGCAGATCCGAAGCCGTCTCTGGATGAGTTGGTCGAATTCTACGCCGGCGACTAGAGGCAGCGTTGGAGCTACCGACGCCGACCGGCGATCGAGTAGTAGAGTAGAAAAGTAGCGTGATTTTTTTTTTCTTTTTTAATAAAAAAGAAGGTAATGTTGCGGCATTATGACTTCATTCGAGGGACTTATCTGCAAAAAGGACAATGTGATGATTGATTAATTGTTAATTAACCATCAGTTCTAATATAATTAGCTAGATATGTGAGTAGGAATGAACTCTTGATTCAAAGTTGCTGTAATTTCCTTTTGTTAATTTATTTCTCTTTAATAAATAATCATTTCATCATTTAAATAATTTATACTCTGAGAAATCATATATATTTAAGGGCAGAAATAAATTTTAAAAAAAACGCCCTTGTTTTTTTGGAATCATCACATCACATGAGTATCCTGTTTAATTTTTCTTTTTTATTAAAAGGAAGTTCACCCACCAATCCTTTATAAAATGATACATCTAGCAAGAAGTATAGTGCTAAACATTATTATACGTATTAATCATGAATCGATCAACCAATTATGAACAGAATAAGTTCGATTTATAGTTGTTACAATGCAAATGTTGTTAACATAATAAATTTGAGTTGTATTAGTTGTTGTTACAATATAAATGTTAAGTGAATATGTTAGATTTATATTTTAATAATTATACTTGTTATAATGTGAATATTTTTAAATAAGTTAAGTATGTGTGGTATCATTTATGAAATAAAGAAATATCATATGACTTCTGTTTTTTTATATTACTTTGAGCTGCTTTGGATGTGTTATTTTTTACAATGGAATGTTTTTTATAATAATAATAATAATAATAATAATAATAATAATAATAATAATAATAATAATAATTTATTTTTTTATGATAAATTTTCAATCTAACACTATAGTAAATATGGAATTACTGCTGTGAATTTTTAAGAAAAGCTGATTACTTTATTTAGAATATGATTTAATTAAATTATCATCTATCATCTGATTAAGATTTTGTTGAAAAGCATATCAATTATTATATTTACGTGAATGATTGCTTTTGTTTTTCACATGTTGTCCAATTAAATATATGAACATTGTTTAATAAGATAAATTGATATTAATTATATATGTAATTATAGTATCAATCTTAATTTTATATCATAATTTGAGAGCTCAATAAAAAAAGGGAAAATTTTGTAAGATGCAAACACTAACAATACTCATATTTTATCTTTTTCTTTATATTGATAAAGAGAAATTATTTTTTTTCAAAAAAATATATTTTCAAAATATTAATTTACCTTGATACTTTCAAAATCTACTTCAATTATTTCAAGGCATCTAAATGCCATTCTCACATTGATCGACTTAGCAAACACTAACAATATGATTTTCACTCTTGGAGTTCATCCAAGTCAATATATGTTCACTTTTTTGTAAGATTAAGTTATCTATGATAGTCAATCATTTTTCACTAGAAGTATTTAACGACTTAGTGTTGAATGGTTGCTATTAAATAGTTTTGGCTAAAAGTATTTGATGACCCTAATAATCTCGAATTCATGCCAAATCGATATCATTGGACTCCTAAAATTTCCTTGAGCTTATCTATATTATTTTTCCCTATTTTTTTTAAATCCTATAGGATTGTCAAATATATTTTTTTACCAAAAAATATTTGAAGATCTTAGAAACCTCGAGTTCATACCAAATGGACATCATTGTGTTTGTAAGATGCTAGCTCCTAAATTTGTCTATATTTAATTTTCTTAATTTAAGTCTTATAGAGTTGTCAAACACTTTGAGATAAAAAAAATATTCAACGATAACTGTCGAGTCGATTGAAATTGTTCCTAGCCGACTGGTCGATTAACTAAAGGTTTAGATAATAAAATTTGATAGAGTAGTATATATATGTACCCTTTGATAAATTTTAAAATATAATACATCCTTTTAATATTTTAGAAATTTGATGGCCTACTTTTGTAAATTACAAAACAAAAACAAGAAAGAAGACCAAGAATAGAGAATAGCACAAAAACGATCCATGTTGTTGTTCCAGCAACCTTACAATAAAAATCATTTCATAAATACTACTACATTGTTTTTTTGCACTACAAAATCTTGAACCTTATTTGATTCATAATTTTTCAAAAAAAGAATTGATTCACGTATATAATGTTTCTCACCTTTTTCTATAAATTAATACAATTAATGAAGGGGAGAGATAATAATTAAGCCGAAGCATGTTCTAGCCATGTGATGTGAAGCGAAGAAACCGGGTCGCATGGGTTTATTTGACTACAAATATTGATTCAAATTGGTCCAGAAACTAATTAACTAGTTAATCTCATTAAGAGGAATCATTAAATAATTGAAATATTACTAGCATTTGGCCATTTGAATTCATATTCTTCTTCTCATCTTTCACATTTTTCATGTTCTAAGAGTGAAAAAAATTAATTGCATCTTCATAACTTTTTTTTTTAATAATATATATGAAAACAAATCCTTGCTATGTATCAAAGATCGCAAGGCAATCGGGATCCCCCAACCATATGATACATGGCATTAATTAATATATACATACTTAATCATCCATTAAGGTGGCTAATTAAACTAAAAGAAAAAAAAAACAAAGATTCGTAGGGGTTCATTAAACACCCAAAATTAATCCCCTTTGGTTGCGTGAAGTTAGTTAGTCAAATAAATAGATGGAAGAAATTAAGAAGAGGAAACATGTCACATGGTTTGGTGTTATGAGTAGGTCAAGAAAAGCACCACATGCAATGTTTTATTAAGTGGATGCGATCTCTTTGAAATTATTTTGTTGTCTTCACCAAACCAAAATGCAATATTTCGATCGCACGAATCCACTCGTGGGGCAAAGATATATATTATCTGTCTGTGTGCATGAATCGGCTCGAACCAGTTTAGTTTATCTTGAGCTACTCTGGTCAACTGTGTTACTATAAAAGTAAAACTAAAAAGACTAAATGAATTGGCCACACTTGATAGTTGATGGCCGGAAATCGTACGTGTATGATTATCGTTAAATAATAAAATATTAATTTTATAAGGACTATATATAAAATCGAGTACTAGTTAAAATCGTGAAGCAAGTTACAATATTCTAGGATTTTGATTTCGCCATGATAATTATTAAGATCCTAAATATTATTCACTTTCTTATTTCAACATTCATGTGCATGTAGGTGATCTATCCTAAGGTAATCAATATAAATTTTTAAATTATACTGACATGATTACCCAAACACAGTGCTTATTTTCTAAGTAACCTTACTAGAACGACCAATTTCTCAGGAAGGCTCTTATCACATCACTAAAAAAATAGTTTTTAAGCGACGGAATTAGAGAAGAAAATATATTTCCATCTTTATATTAGAGACGGAATGTTAATTAACATTCCGTCTCTAATTTTAAACGGATTTAAAGTTTTGTCTCTAAATAAAGATGAAATTATTTTACCAGATCTAATTTGGTCATTAAAAATAAAAAACCATATTTAATCTGAAATTAATAGGAATGGAAACATATTATCCATCACTGTATAGAGACAGAATTTAAACTTTGTCTCTAAATAGCGAGCTATAGAATATATATTAATGAATTTAAACTTCGTCTCTAAATAGTGATAGAATATATATTTCACCATTAATATCATTACTGTATTAAATATTAGTGACGAAGTTTATATTCCGTCTCTATATAGTGATTGATTAATTTATTCCGTCACTAATTATCAACACTGCATTTTAAATATTAGTGACAAAATAAATTAATCCGTCGCTATATAGAGGCGGAGTTTAAATTCCGTCTTTATATAGTGACGGATTATTTATTTTGTAGCTAATATTTAAAAATACAATGTTGATAAATAACGATGAAATAAATAATCTATCGCTAAATAAAGATGGAGTTTAAATTTTGTCACCATATAGTGATAGATTATTTATTCCATCGCTAATATTTTTTAAAAATATTAATAATTAGCGATGGAATAAAGTAATTCGTCCCTATGTAGAGACGGAATATAAACTCCGTTTCTAAAATAGTGATGGACATAAATGTTCGTCGTTAATATCGGGATTTAGGGCTTAGCTCGGTCCTAATCTCACAAAGTGCTAGCGTTCTTGATCTCTTTGTCTTCGGCGATTCTCCATCTCTCCAGTGATATCTCCAGCAACCATGCCCTCTAATCTTAAGCGTCCTCTCCTCTGACGATCATGCAGGTATGATCTTCTCCCTTCCCTCTCCTCTCATTTTTAACCTTAATGACAGTGATCTTGGTCGGCCCTGAGTTGCTTAGCCGACCTTGAGCTTGCTACTGCGAGCTTGGTCGGCCTTGAGCTGTGACATCAACCTTGACCATTAGGTCGCGACCAATTATTTGGTTGTAAGGTTTATAATAAAAAACTTAAATACAATTCTTGATGATTTTAACCTAGGTTGGCAGGTTGTAGAATTTTAACCTAGTTTCATTGCTTTAATTGAGGAATTTCTTGTATACTTATTATTATTTTTTTTTGTGTTCATGGTATGCTTAGTTAATATATGAAATTATGTGTGCAGTACATCTCTTATATTGATGGATATATGTGTTGGGATTTTATATGATTGGCTAGAAGGGAGGTTGGATAAACGTTGCCCCAAAGTCGATCACTTCCTATGCATTCGTTAGTTGTGCAGTGGAATAATACAATACGAATATGAATACAAAAGACAAAGAAGAAACAAGAAAATCACTACACGTTGTTTAACGTAGTTTGGAAATAAAACTCCTACTCCACGACTATCCGTAAGGTAGACAATCCTGATCTGTCGGTGGATGACTCTCCGACAAACTCTGACTAGCTCACATAGCTCCTTGTGGGTGGAGAAACCTCACCACAACTCTCACAAGAACACTTGAGACGCTAAGGTACATGTAGAATACTAATAGGAGTT
>JBBMJZ010413100.1:4157534-4182148 GCA_037833815.1 Zingiber zerumbet
GCATGTTGATTACATAATGAAATATCTACTTTCAACTCAATTTTAACTACACTAGATAGTTCTCACTTCTTCATATTGGCCTTGAAAATAATTTTGTGCTTCCAGTCTATTGTTGATGTTGGTCCTGGTAGCCAGTAAAAGAAAAAAAATTTGTTAAAATATCTAACTAATGATTCTCATTCATGTCTGTATTTCTGATGCTACTTCACCTTCTTCCATTTCATTTTGCACCACATGCCACTACCTTAACATCTGCTGTCACTCAAATCTCATCTCTGAATATCCTTCACATAGTTTGTCTAATTCTTAGTTCCAACGTATTGTGAGAAAACAAACACACATGGTTATTTAGAGTGTTGTCACACCTTATGCTGACCTTGATTTAAGTTGCACCTTAAGTAGCATGTTTGTGCGGTGTTACACGCCATTTAGGTTTACTTTTAGTAAACAATGCCTCGAATGTAGTAACAGAAACACCTATAATATTACATCATAATGATACAAAATCACTTCAGTAATTGTACTTAAATAAAGCCATTAAGAATGTTAAAAAATATTCATAATTTTACAAAACAAACAAGTTGTATAACTGCCCTTGGGATAAAATTAAAAATCTTTTTAAATTAGCTAATCTTAATTTTTATAAGATTAAATAAATTCTAAAATGATAAAATGATATAAGGTTGAATAATATTATGATGGACAATTTTGAATTGAATAAATTAAATGTATTCAGAAATAGTTTCATAAGCTTTCAAATTTTGTATTCTGAGAGAAATTAATTTTAAAAAAATAAAAATAAAAAAATACTAAAGAGGTCAAAAAAAAATTTCAAGAAAGTTTAAAGAAACTAATACCCTAATTTTAAAAGGGGTAAGCATTCATTGATAACATATGTTTTTTTTAGTTTTACACTTTCCATTAATGTGAGTTATCATTTGTATAAATGTAATTTAATGTTCAAGCACGAGGACTAACAAAAACAGATAAAGATATGAAAATAAAGGAAGTATGTCAATTAGAGAGTTGGCACTGAAAGTATTTAAAGTTAAGGAAATATGGTACATGAATGGAATAAAGAGCATATAGTTGATATTAATCCTCTGTTTACTGGGAAAAAAATCCTTAAAGAAAAGGAAGAGAAAAGAAAAGAAAAAGAAGGCGAGAGAAAAAATCTGAAAGAGAAGGTATAGGAAGAGAAACACTAGGATGAAAAGAAAAAAATATTGCGAAGTCGCCACTGACTGGCCGTGCTTGTGAGTAAAAACGCTCGCAGCCGTGTGGGGTGGCCGTGCACGGTTGCCCGTGACTCGTAGTTGCACCAGGTGTTCGCACAGTGCCACCCGCACCAAGCCATGTGAGGCAGCCGGGTAGGGTCGAGGCGGCCGTGCTGGCAGGCCGTGTAGTGCCGCCCATGCAAGGTGACTGCCTACTGCTCGCACGGTGGGGCAAAGATGTGACAGAGGAAGGAAAGTCGCATTTCGTCTAATTTGGGCGGATAAAAAATGTCCAAAAATTGAACGACTAATGGATTCATAAGCGATTGGATTCATAAATCCATCCATCCATTATTTTATAATAAGTAAATAGAGGAAAGGATAAGTAATCCATCCTTTTTCATGAAATAAATATAATTCTTAAATCCGTCCTCCCAAGTAAACAAGACATAGAGTCTATGAGGGAGCCAAATCCAACATAAGATGTTAAGGAATTTAGGTTGGAGGACCCCTTGATATTTGAGCACGCTTAAAAAGCCTCACTTAGCAATGTAAGACTAGAGGGGCGAAATTTCACTACTCTCCCTTTTAACCTCCTTTGACATGCATTTTAACAAGCCCCTCCAATCTGACATTGTTAAGAGGTGAAGGCCCAAGTCTAATATCATATTAAAGCCAAAGAGGGAGCTGATGTAGCATGAACACATCATACTGTCCCAAAAAACTGTTGGTGAATGAAGAGGGAAAAGAATATTATTATTAAACTGAAGATATTCAAATAACTTGGATCTTAACTCAAATAAGACCAATACAGTGTATCCCAAGACTTTTCCAAAAATCTAAATAACTTTAAACATTTTTTAAAAAAAATAAAATTCAATAAAATTATAAAAATTAAAAACTCAAAAATTTGCAAATAGAAATGCTAACTTCATCCCTAAATCTTAGACTGAGTCATTTGCTCTAATCAAACTTCAAATGAGTTGTTAGCACTTTCTTTGGTCATCATTTCCAATCATAAGTAATGTTTCTGACCAACATTAAACTCAGACATTACTAAAATGGGCACATACATGCTAGAACTGTTATAACTATTTTTTCAATTTTTAATCATATCTTATTCCTTTGTTTTTTCAAAGTCTAACACTAATGTAAAATTTTCTGTAGCTTCCTTGTAGCAATGTCAACACACAATGATGCAGGCTTGAGTGTCATCCAATAATTCCACTCTCCAATTTGAAAATTGAACATTATAAATAAACATAAATTAGAGTTAATTTTTCTCACAGTAAAGATGAATGTAAATGCTCTCATAGGACTACCTTACGAGATTTTTAGGGCTCATGAACACATATGTATGTGATATATTGTTGTCTTTGGTGCATTGACATATTTTTTATAACAATCATCACTCAACTCAATCTTTTTTCTAGTATCAACATGCGTTTTCCATACACAATAAAGCTTTCATTTTGGTGGATAGAACTAGGCAAAGGAACCAAATTAATATATCGACTAGCCTTAAATTACTACAAATGGACACATTTCTCTATCTATCTTACTAGAACCAGAACAATTATAAGCAATTTAGCAAGACTAGTGTGATAGTCGTAAACTAGTGTTGGTTTCAATTTGGTTATTTCTTTTCAGGTCCTTAAAACTAGTGTGATAGTCGTAAACTTAGATCATAGTCAAAAGCATGTCAACTGTTTCTTAAATATGGTTCAATTCCAGTGAGTTATCAGAAGATGTTATACAAGACTAAAGTAAAGGATAGTTGTGGGCTCTTAGGAGCTCAAGTATTGATAAGAGGTTCTCTAGAAGGTGCAAGTGAAGGATCATCATAACACTTTTTAAAAGAATCAAGTGAAGGATCCTTAGAAGACTCTTCAAAAGACTCATGCAAAGGATTTGTCAGGGGCTTTTTAGGAGAATTAAATAGAGGATTGTTAGTGAACACTTAAGAAGATTTGAATGAAAGATTGCTAGGAGGTCTTTAGGTAGCCCAAATAAAGGGTCGCTAGGGGTCTCCTGAGGAGACTATTGTTAGGGGACTCTTAGGTGCTACAATTAAAGGATCATTAGTCTTAAGATGGGTCATTTGTTAAGATAAAAAAATTTAGCATGTTGAGAGTTTCTTGATGAAAGTGGGTTATTTGAGACTTTTGATTTAAAAATGGGATAAATTTACAAAGAGGTTCTTTAAATATCAAGGGGTTTACCTAAGGCGGTATTGGAGGATGGCAAGCGCTCAAGAGAATTTTCTACAGTCAAAAAATCAGAGGTGTTTTTTAAAGTCATATTGTGTGGGAGATCTTTTAGGGCTTCGGTATTATCAAGGGGCTTCTTAGGTCAAGTCATCAAGGGAATCTTCTATGTTTTGGTTCTATGTCTAGGTCATCAATGTAGTCCTTTAAGGTCAAATTATAATAGGATATTCTATGGTTAATTGAGTAATTTTCTAACGTCAAGCCTTGTAGTTTAGTTCTAAATAAGGTGAGAGCTCCAGGTGCTGTTACCGTTTGACTTGAAGTCGTGTCTTCTAGATGAATAATAATAATGTGGTAAAGTTTTCTTATCTTCAAAATTACATTCAAACTTTTTGGTTATATAATAGGTATCCTCTACTGAAAAAAATGAAACTGAGTTAAATTTGTTTTGAATTTTTGGTCTAACTCTGGGCTCAGCCTAGGTTCTTTGCTAATATCACATTGCCTGTTCAAGTGCATGGAAGAGACAAGAGGACATGTTTGTGCATGACTAAGAGATGAACAGAACCTTCCTGGATAACCATATTACCTGTTCGTATGTATCCACCTCCTGTTGGTAGCACAAGAACAAGAGCACATCCTGGTCGCATGGTCTTGTCCTTATGGATCGACTAGCACTGGATAGGTAGCCCACTTAATCACATTTTATCAAGCCGTGCCTTGATTAAATGACTAATGGAAGGGCCACTCACTTGATTTTGTTGATCAAACAATTGTCCAAAATTTATCTTTAATCAATCACAAGTTACTGCTAAGCGTATTGCTAGTTTTGCAAGTCAATTGAGCCTAACTGTTGTAGACTTGATCACTAGGTCAACATAAAGTTCTTCATTCACAGGTTACTGATTAGCCTACTGATATTTATTCAATTAATCCAACCAAACCCTTTACGCTTCTATATTTTTCTTTACCAAGTCCATATGATGATATCTACTCTGTCTACGGTGTACTTGTTTGTTTTGAGTGTATACTGAACTTGGAAATTTTGGCTCTAGATGCTAGTCAGATGTTTTTAGCTGCATGCCTTTCAAGAAGTGTGTATGCTTGCACCTGGAATGCTAGTGATGATTACTCTTATTGTGTTACTTCAGGTGGTTTATCATCCTATATAATGCCTGCTGCTGCTGTTGGAACATTAGGGTATTGCTACATGTGGTGGAAGGTAGGTTCCTTAGCTACAAAAATACTAGTCTATCAAAATACTGTAATTGGAGAGCCTCAGAGAGCATTTGGTTTTATTTTCATTTTATGAAAAACGCACGTTTTCTCTTTTATTAGAAAATGACTTTTAGACATTCTCTATTTTCCCATAAAATGATATCTCCTTTTCTAGAAAACAAATGTGGAAATTGTCAACCAAACAATGTTTTTCCTTCTCTCAGAAAATGATAATGGAAAATAACCAAACCAAACACTGCCTTAGTCTTACTGTTTATGCATTTCAGATGGTAATAGCTCTCAATAACGATATATTTTTTTTCTATATATGAGTTGCTTTTAAGTACTAATTGAACAGGAAGAATACATCTACCACTCGGATGTGTGTCTAAATCATTTCACAGGATGATACTTTGGTTATATTTACATGCTATTTAAATATATGTGGAAAAATGTAAATAAAAAGCATGTAAAATAAGGTCAGTTGGCAGAAATGCAATGAACAGATTTCTAAGTAAATTTATGAAATCTGAGATTCAACATTTAAAAATGGGTTTGCTTAAAAAGGTTATCCTGTATCCCTAATATATTTTTCATGATTTGTGGTTAGTTAAATTGTGGGGTTACTGAGATTGGATTTTGCAGTCGTTTACTCCTTTCACACTTAATCATGATGACCATTTAAACCAGTATAAAAGGCTATATTCTTATATGAAGAAAGGAATTGATTGCCTTGCAGGGATGGTCCTTCTCTGATGTCATGTTTGTCACCAAAAAGAGTATGGCTAACGCTGTTGCAAATGTGTCAAAGCAACTAGAGCAAGTATCTGCATCTCTTGCTGTATGCCCAAGACTTCTTATTATACTTGAGTTTCAGAGTCACTTGTTTGTTATCATATTATTCTGATGTTATTGTTCTTTCTAGGCAACAAAAAGGCATCTAACCCAGAGGCTTGAAAACTTGGATGGGAAACTGGATGAGCAGCAGGAGATATCTAAGTCTATTATGAATGAGGTCAGTAAATAGCAGTGTTTATTCATTACCTGTTTAAGGGTATTAAGATTGACAGTATCCAAAAATTTGGAATAACCACTTGATGCCTTAGACCAGAATCCTGTAAGAATAAAGTATCTTTAGGGTGTGATTCTCTTTGAGTATAAATTTATAATTATAAATGTAGTAGATATAGCCAATGAGCTTACTAATGAACCTAGTACACTGGCAATGGCTTAATTTTGAATACAAATTCCTCATTCATGCAATGTCATACGCTTGAAACTACATCAATTTTCATTCATATGCTTCAGGTTACATTAGCTCTTGTTCTTGTTAAATTTGTTGTCAAGTTCTATGATGCTTGTTAGATCAACAAAATATTTTTTGATTAGTTGGTATAATTTACAGGTCGGTGATGTTAAAACTGAGCTTTCTCAAATTGGCTTTGATATCGAGTCGCTGCAGCAAATGCTAACTGGGCTTGTAAGTTATTACTAATATTTATTAGTGCCAACAAATTAGACTTAATTGACGACAATTGACAAAACTTTGCCACTGTTAACAGGAAGGAAAGATAGGACATCTCGAAAGTAAACAGGTTTTATTTTATAGTGATTTGATAATGGCGTGTGCTGGGTATCAAGAAGGATTCTACTTAGACCATTTTGTGCATGTATTGCCTTGCAGGATGTGACCAATGCAGGCATATACTATTTATGCAAATTTGTTGGAGGGGTTAAAGATGGACTGAATGTTAAGTTCTTCCAGGTCAGACGATGTAACCATTCTTCTAGTTAATAGAAACATGATGCGTTTGACATGTAACTTCACCTACATTCTTTTTGATGCGGAGCGGGATTAACTTGAAAATCTCTTAATGTCTTACTCAAGTTAGGACACAGCATGGCAATGATTTTTTGAAATGTCTTTTTTTCTCTTACGGTAAATGTTCCTAAAGGGTTTACCTGTGGATTTTAGTATTTGCTATCACACTTGTACCTCAGTAGTTGAGGCATCCGAGCCTCTAGCAACTCTCTGGTTGAAATCCCACAATTTTTGCACTCTCTAGTTAGGAAGTTATTTTTAAAATAAATTGCTAAGATTTATGTTCTGATTAAATGATACATAACTTTGCTAAGCGAGTATTTTAAGGCCTAAACCTCCATGCCAAAGTTAATAATCTGGCCAACATGGTAGACCATGTAGAGCATTGAGGTTAACAGTTTTAACACTTATACTTGAGCACATATTCCATAATATATTATTGCTCTACACCAGACAATTAGATATTAGAGCCATAGGTTTGAGCCTGCATAGCAAAGTTACTAAACTATTTCAATTGTGTAACTTCGATTTGATTTGGAAAATGTAAAAAATTTTAGCTGAATCTTACCAGGAAAGTATGTTTTAGTTTTACACTTAACTCCGTGGATGCCATGATGCCATGAAACTGCAGGATTTACAGCATGCTCCACTAACTTATGGTTTTTCAAAATAAGTATGCATGCAATATCCATCTCATTGAGATAGAGTAACTACTTACTCCCTTGCAGCCTCAGATAATTTGTTGACTGCCTATCTGTGTTAAGACCAGTGGTGGAGGCTGAACCGTTTATATTTGTAAGCATATTGTAAATTTTATAATAAAACTTTGACATTGGGGTACACTTCTGATTATTCTATGGTCTTAAATAACAGTATATAATGGATAAAATCTTTATATTTCTATTTTTCCTAAATGTAAAATAATAAGTTGTCAAATTATTGTGGGGTCAATTGACCACTCTGATTACCATGTCCTTTCGCCCCTGGTTAAATCATCCCTTTACATTCTCTTTTTTGCATCCGAAATTTTATGGGTTTTTTCAATGGACTGATTATAGTTTGCTTTGGTATGTAAAAAATCTGATATTAGTCTAACTAGTTCAGCTATGCAGTGCTTGATCGCATTTATGTTATAACAGCTTATTACATATTTTTCTCCTGAAACAGGAAACTGCTGAGAAGCTCCCCCATTCTTCAGTCGCCCCCTTCTCGGCCGACAAATCAATCAAGGTGCGTCTACCATTGTGTTCCTTTATCGACAAGCACTTTGCTCCCTCATCATTGCTCCCTTTTTCTTCAGGGGTTGCAATTTCTCATGGAGAATTTCAAAGATGAAAATGCAGATAGTCCCAAATTCAACCCTATTTCACAGAAAGACAACCAGGAGAAACCCTTGAAACCAGCCATTCTGAGAAGTACCACAGTACACAGGTCGTACCCTGGTGGTATTGCTCTACGAAGGGAAGGGATTGCTTTATGACCCTCAATACCCTATCTGGTTACATCATAATCCGTTATGATGAAATGCAATTTAATTCATTGTGAAAGTCCATTAATGTTATTTAGCGTGTGATCTATGCAATCTGCCCATTTGGAACGATTGATATCGTTAGTCCAATTTATTATATTTTGTAAATCGACAAGATGAAAATAAACTACAGCTGCTAAATTGTCCTGTAAAAATTCTCGTATCATTTCTTTTACATGCTAGAATCGGCTTGCCAGGTCATCTCAAATGCTAATTATTTTCCTTGTGGGTGTTATTTTAAATCATATATGTCAATATGTCATAGACAAGTGTTGCTTACAGCTGATCATATGCATCGCAACATTAACTTCACAAAAGTTGTAAAACATTCATTGAAGAGAGTAATCTAAACTTTGATCTCCAATTCTCCATGAAGAAACTTTGGTAGTGGTCAATCTATTCTATTCTATCGTTTAAAAGACCTGATTATAAGATAAATGATGTAAAATTATTATAAATAAATAAATTATTTAATTTTAAATTTTAAATAATATTATATATTGAGCAAATTAATTCGTTAACATTCTGACAATTAACATTAAGCATATGTTATTTTAAACATTCAAATCTCTAGCAAGCACATTAGATTGAACTTAAATTAGTGGATATTGCATTAATCATAAACTTGAATTATCTTTATTTTAATTAAACAATTATTTAGTTTTATTTTTCTTCCTTTCTCCATTATTAGTTTTACTTTTTTTTATCTAAAATATACCAATAACATTTTTAAATGATATAAAAATATCAATACTAGTTTCAATTATAAACATTATAACGGAAAGTGAAGAGAAATATAAATTATTTCATGCTATTTGATTTTATTATAACTAAAAAATATATAAATAAAAAATTCATACACAATAATAAAGAATAAAAAACAATTCATATAGGATAAAATATCAAATTCGAATACACTTCTAATATCACTCCTATAATTCATCTCACAATCCAACTAACTTTCACCAAAGAAAACATAGTTTGCAAAATCATGATCTTAGATTGTAGGATCGTGCGATCGTATAATTCAGAATACTAAATCGATCCCGAATCGTGTAGAATCATTTTAGCAGTGAGAATCGTAATAGGATCGTAGCAGAATCGGTAGGACCAGAGCAAGATCAGAATATGATTAGAGTAGGATCTATAGCAGTTTTGAGAGGTCATAACTTTTGACTTAGATTAAACCACGAGACCTATAATATACCAAATCGAACCATATTCATAGATCTACAATTGATTATAGAGTAAAACCCCTGACTTCTTAGTTTTAGACTCAAAAAATTTCATTTAAAGCCTTTTTGGAGGCCCAGAAGATTTTTATTTTTATTTTATTATCTTTTAGATTATTTTATAATTTAGGTTATTTTTTATCTTTGTAGAGTTAGGATTAAGGTTTTGAGACTATTTAAACATCTATTTAATTGTTTTTAGTTATTTTTAATCAACAACATTTCATCATTTCTTTTCCTTAAAATGATGAGTTTTTGTGTTCCTATTATCTAGTATTCTACGGAATCAACATATCTTTAAAAGATTATTTTCAATGCTCATGTTCGAATCAAATGTTTCAATAGCTTCCTCTACATCAGCTACTTTGTTGGTCATTAAACTAAGTTATTTTGTGAATCAAGGGAACATTCTTAAGGTTGATGCGATTATTGTTATTGTGTTAGTAGAAATGTTACACTCTTTAATTTTGTGATATGAAAAATATAAATATTATTGAGTGTTATTGTGTTAAAATGATAGTTAAACTATTAATTAATTTAAATTTATACATGCAATAATGTTAAATATGGTGTTGAGTGTCGATCATTGTATATATATGCAAAATTATTAATATATTTATATGTAAATGACCTTTTTAGGTTTTTTTTTCTAAATATTAATCATGTACCATAAAATTTTAAGAGTTTTTGATAGGATCGTACACTTCTATGATCCGATTCTGACTGATCTTATCCTAACCCTAAATTGATCCTGAGTAGGATCATACTTTTGTAAACTATGAAAGAAATTGCTATTATGTGCTCTCCATACGAGGTGAATTAAAGAAGATAAAGTAAGATGCCTGACCTTCGTCAGTAGTTGTCCACCTCTACAGTAGGAAGCCCATAGACCTGGAGCGTCTACTGGTAGGTAGACATCTCCTATCCCAGGTGAAGCCCATGACACCGATGAGTGTTTTGAGTCCACATAAAAGATTTGCAGATGCTATAAATTCAATCAATGATGCTCATAAGGATAGGAAGAATTGAAAGTTAAAAGCGCTCAACCCCTTGTAGGATAGACGTGATTAGTTGTGCCTTGTTAGTGTAAGACAAACTCTTTCGTGGGCAAAAATTAATCTACTAGCCTAGGAAGTCAAGTAGTGGGTTGTAATTAGAGAGTCGAAGACATCGTGCCACCATTGAAATCCTCAAATATTTGAAAGGCATGACACCCTCCTAAAAACCCATGATGGTAAGTAGCTCGTGATGTGCTGAGTCCGCAACTCCAGTTAGAAAGATATTTGACTTCATTCTATTAACCTGAAGTCCTGTCATTGCACCAAAATCTAGTAAACAATCTTTTAGGATACCAACATAAGTTACATCACCTTGGCTAAATAGAAGTAGATCATCCACATAGGTAAGATGAGCTAATTTGAGATGACCATACTAAGGATGATAGTTGAATTTTGCTCTTGTGGTATACCTTTGTAGCTATTTTCCAAAGATCTCTATATATATGCCAAAAAGACAAAGTGATAATGGATCTCCTTATCTCAGTCCTCTAGCCCTTTTAAAGCATCCAAAGATGCCTCCATTGATAGCTAACAAGAAGGAAGTTATCATCACACACTCTATGATCCATGACACAAACTGTGATGGAAAGTTTAGGCCTAGCAAAGCATCTTGCAAGAAGTCCCAGAATCAAAAGTCTTTTAGAGATAGGGATGACAATGAGTCGGGTTTAAACCTAACCCCATATAAAACCTGCCCCGTTCAGAGAGGGTTTAAACTCGGGCAAACGAGTTATGAGGCAGGTTTAAATCCATTGACCGAGTTTAGAAGCGGATTCGGGACGGATTATGAGTTTCAATGAACCTGCCTCACATAATATATATATATTATACAGGGCAGGTTCACTTGAACCCGTTGGGGTTTGAACAAGTTCGGGGCGGGGCAGGTTGAAAAAGTAGGCGGGGCGGGTCCGAGTTTGAGTTCATTTTTTATGGCAGGGCGGGTTCTGGGATTGCTTAAACACGGTCCGAACCTGCCACGTTGCCATCTCTATTTAGGGATCAATCTTTATAATGCATCTGGGTGATATCCTCTTCCTACCATATCTTTTGAAAAGTTCTTGGGTCAAGTGAACATTATCAAAGATGCGTTTGCCTTGCACAAATGCCGCTTGAGACTGTTGTAGAATTTGATCTATGGTATCTAAGATTCTATCTGTTAATACTTTAGAAATAACTTTATAGAAAATCCTACAGCAAAATATAGGCCAGTAATTAGACGCTATACTAGCATATACTGACTTAGGAACAAGTGTGATCAAGGTATGGTTCTATCTTCGTAACAACTTTCCAATGCAGAAAAATTCTTAAATAACAACCATAAAGACTGGTTGGACTGTATCCCAAGTTTGCTTGAAGAACCAAGAGACATATCCATTTGAACTAGGCGCTCTTTGATCACCAATATCAAATATGGTCCCTTTGATTTCTTCAATGAAGGGAATACATACAAGTTGGTCATGTTGATCAGATTCTACTACAATGTTGCATACACTCAAATAGAAAAGAAGATTTGTCCACCCCCATGCTAAGTTGCAACTGGAAGTGGTTCGTAAAGGCTGTCACAATTTCCGTAAATGATGTGGTGAGTTGCCCATCTGATTTCTCCACAGCTATAATCTCATTCCTTCAATTGTTCCACTTCACAAGGGCATGGAAGAAATAAGAGTTTCAGTCAATCATTTTGAAGTAGGCTGCCTTCACTCATTGCATATAAAAACTATATTCGACTTCACTCAATCTTGTTGCATCTTATTTGAGGGACTTATATGCATTTGTCATAGCACCATTTTGTAATCCCTCTATCTAAGTATCTTCTAACCATTGTCGTGTATCTGCTGTCCTTTGTGATATGTGATGAAAATGCTTCACGTTCAATCATTTTAGATCACATTTCAGTGACTTTAGGATTTGAAGGAGTCAAAACTAATTTGTATCATGGCCTATTTGCTAAAAGTATTAGGCCCACTTGGCTTCCAAAGAGGTTGTTGTCAAAATTGTAAGTGCATGGTTAAGTTGTCAAGTAATAAAATATTAAATCTACAGGGGCTGTTGACTAAGCATGGACAAGTTCACAAAGTGAGTTATCTAGATGATCGAAAATTGTATTGGTCACGAACACAAGAGGAAAAAATGATAAACCTAGTTAACTTCATTGACTAGCCCTGGGGTGACTAGTATGGCACGAACACAAGAGAGAGAGTGAGAGAGAGCAAGTGAGAGAGAGAGAAAATGAGCAAGTGAGAGAGAAAGTGAGCAAGTGAGCAAAGAGAGAAGTTGACTTTGGAGACAGATTCTAAGATTTTGATTTCACTATAATACTAGTTAATGCCCTTATACATTGTTCATTTTCTTATCTTAATGCTTATATTCTTGTAGGAATTCTAATCAAATTACTGACATGTGTAGGTCTCGGTAGGCTGACTAGAGGGGGTGAATAACCCTACAAATTAAATTAGTACTTCTCTTGCTATTGAACTTAGCAAGGACAAACACACATTAATTAAATAAAATAAACATAAATAAAAGTAAGAGATAAGAATTTTACTTGGTTTTCAACCGAGGAGGTTACTAATCTAAGACAGTGAAAACTCCACTAAAAACTTTTTCTTTATTGAAGGCAGAGTAGCCTCTACAACAATTACGAGTAAAAAAAATGAAATTATAGAATATGGAAGTTAAGAATGAGTGTGTTGTACTAAACGTCAAGGACCAAGGCTCTATTTATAGCCCATTGGTCGAAGTTAGCCATTGGCTATCGTGGCACCTCTCGGGCGCCTGGACCCGGTATGGGTGCCTAGATGTGGCCGACTTGATCCACTCCATAACGACTCTTCTTCAAAGATTATTAGCTTCTCGGGCGCCTGGACTAGGATCGGACACTTGGAGTTGGTTGACGTGGACTCCAGTGTTGATCCTTGCTACAACGACTCACTGATCTGGCCAAGACTGCTTTGGACTCCTAGACTTGGTCAGGGCACCTGGAGTTCTGTCGCTTGGTCCTGATCCGGGTGCTTGACTCGGTCGACTTCCAGGTTAACCAATTTTTTGTTTGGTCACTTGGGTTATACTCCAGCCGTTTAGAGTTGAGCTCATCCGAATTCAATTCTGACATTCTCAGCAGTCTTCTTCCCTAGCTTCTCATCCCTCAGAAATGTCATGCTCGTCTTTCTTGTCTACTAGTGTATTCTTCCATAACTCCTTGTTCCTCATATGCACCAAGCTCATCAACTCACTTCCCGTGTTATATTTCTCGTTAGTTGCGTCTTCCACTTGATTTTTTGTATTCCTAAGTTCCTGCACACTTAGACACAAGAGACCAAAATTGCAGAAACAAACTTAACTCGGTCGGTTACATCAAAACTCACCCGGGGTACTTACAATCTCTCTCTTTTTGATGTGCATCAATCTAAGTTAAGTTAGAGTTAAAACAAATAATAAAATAATTTTGATATTTGTAATTATTATAAGTATACCTCCGCTTTAACTTAAGCCCTAATTTCTCCTCCTTTAATCACATCAAAAACATGTTAGGGAAAATATGAAATAAAAAATTAAAAAATATTAGAATTTTTTCTGAGGGTTTTAAATATAATTTTCAGTTATATGTCTTTTAACCAAAATTAATTTTCAAAAGGAATAAATTTTATCAATTAATCCATAGTTTTGGAAAAAATAATTTTAAAGTTTCAAAAAATCCTTAAAATTTTTGTCAATAACAATCATAAATATTCGAAACATGATAAAAATTTTCATACACAGAATATTTTTATTTTAACCATAATAAATATTTTGAACAGATAAAGTTACTTTCAAAACTAAATATTTAAAAATAGTTTTCGATTCCAAAAAGTCTAGCATATTTTTCTACATTAAAATACAACTGTAATTTTTTTAAAAAAAAATCAGGTTCTTCAAAATTAATCTAAAAATAATAATTTTTAAAAAAAAATTGATTAAAAATTTATAAAAATTATATAATTGTTGAAAAATATCAAAAAAATTTAATCTAATATAAAACATAATTCATTATCACAAAAAATTAAGTTTTTCAAAATTAAATTATAGAAACATTTTTAATCGTCAAAATTCATTTTTTGAAAGAAAATAATTAAAAAATATATAGAATTATATTTCAAAATTATATATATATATATATATATATATAGTAAAAAAATTTTGAAAATTTTCTGTTGGCAGCTACTATCTTGATTTTTTACAGAAAAAAAATACAAAACATGAACAAATGATATACAAAATAATTAATTTTTCCAAACATGTTAATAATTAAAACAAATTAAATCTAAATATATGAAATTAATTTAATAGGCTAACTATGATTTAGGAACCCAAAATAAATTCCTATTTACTAGATTTATCAAGTATTTTATAGGAATATAATTTCTAACTACTTTTATAATTTGGCCCCTATGACTTTTCAAATATCAATTAGTTCTTGATAATTTCTATAATTTGAACCAAAAGCAAAATTTGAATTTTCACATGCAGAATTCCTTTTCAATAATTTTATTTCTTCTTTTTAGTTTTCCATTTTCCATTTGAATTTTATCAACATGTTCTAACGGACAAGCTGTTGCAAATTTAATTTTTAAATCAAGGTTACCCTTTTTAATTTAACATACTTGGTCCTTAATTTGAATAATGATCTAGACATAAGTTTAATACCATCATATAATTGATCAAAATGTAGAAGATGTACCTGACTTACTGTTGTGTCAGATTCGTAGTTTGATTCACCTCCTTCATTGTTGCCTTCTTCAAAAGTGGTTCCCCCTTCATCAATGCTCTCTTCTTCATGACCTGCCATTAGTGCTATTCTGGCATACTCCTCATGGTCGAACTTTTATGAGGATGACTTGTCCCATGTTGTTTTGAGGTTCTTGTATTTAGATTTTCTTGCTCCTTTATCCTTCAATTTGGAGCAGTTATTTTTGATGTCTCATTCTTTATTACAGTTGTAGCATTATACTTTCCTTTTTTTTGGAATAAACTTCTTGGCCTATGTCTTATTAAATTTGTTAGTTTTAAAAAATTTATTTAATTTTCTTACCACATAAACTCTTTCATCTTCGTCTGTCAATGAGTCTGAATCTGGTCCTGATTCGTTCTTCTTGTTGGCTTTCAATGCTAGATTTTGACTTGGCTCCTTTTCCTTTCCTGGTCCTATACATTGTGACTCATGTAATTCTATTGTTAAAAATAAATCTTTTAAATTACTTACCTCCAGGCCTTTTGAAATGTAGTAAGCATTTACTATTTATGTCCACTCTTGGGTTCTCGAAAAGGCATTAAGTGCATATCGAATTGAGTCCCAATTCGTTACCGATTCTCTGAGGTTGATGAGTCTGGTGATTAGCTCCTTGATCTTTGCATGTAGTTGAGCCACCGTCTCTCCTTTTACCATTCGAAGGTTTGTTAATTGACTTCAAAGGATGGCCCATCTTTCTAGCTTCGCATCCGATGATCCTTTGTGTAGCTCTAAGAACTTCTCCCAGATTTCTTTGGCTGAGTTCTAGCTTCTGATATGGTTGACATCTTAAGGGGTTAATATGGTTAGAAGATCGAATTATATTTTTCTATTGGCCACGAAGTCAGCCTGCTCCTTTTTGCTCTAGAGATGTTTTTTTTCCACTTCATGCTAATCTTTGGGTGCTACAAAGCCATATTTTATTGTTAGTAAAATTTTAAAATATGTTTTAAACAATACCTCCATCTTCTTTGAATTCCTCCATCTTCTTTTTCCATATTGAGAAATCTCCTTTGAACTTTAGTGGATGAATGTTCGCTCCATCCATCTCTTTGTTGCTTCAGTTAGCGGTTAGTCCTTCTAAAGAGCACCTTGTTTTGATATAAATTGTATGTCTCAGTAGGTTGGCTAGAGGGGGGTGAATAGCTATGCAAATCAAATTAGTACTTCTCTTGCTATTAAACTTAGCAAGGACAAAAACACATTAGTTAATTAAAATAAACATAAATAAAAGTAAGAGATAAGAATTTTACTTGGTTTACAACTGGAGAGATTGCTAGTCCAAGCCAGTGAAAGCTCCACTAAAAAGTTTTCCTTCGTTAAAGGCGGAGTAGCCTTGTATAGTAATTACGAGTACAAAATGAAATTACAGAATATGGAAGTTAAGAACGGGTGTGTTGTACTAAACTTTGAGGACCAGGGCTTTATTTATAGTCTACTAGTTGATGTTAGCCGTTGGCTGACGTGGCACCTCTCGGGCACCTGGACCCAGTTCGGGCACTTGGATGTGGTCGACTCGATCCACTCAGTAATGGCTCTTCTTCAAAGATTATTAGCTTCTCGGGCGCCTAGACCCAGTCCGGGTGCCTGGAGTCGGCTTACGTGGACTCCAGTGCTGATTGACTAACTAATTTGGCCAAGACTGCTCTAGGCGCTTGGACCTAGTTTGGGTGCATGGAGTCCGAGTGCCTGGACCTTGTCCGGCACCTGAACTCGATCAACTTCCAGGTTGACCAATTTTTTGTTTGGTCACTTGGATGATACTCTGGCCATCCAGAGTTGAGCTCCTCAAGCAGCCTTCCTCCCAGTCTTCTCATCCCTCGGAAGTGTCGCACGCATCCTTCTCCTCCACCGATATACTCTTCCATAACTCCTCATCACTTGGATATACCGAGTCCGTCGACTCACTTTCCGTGCCATCTTTTTCGTTAACTGCATCTTTCGCTCGACTTCTTGTGTTCCTAAGTTCCTGTACACTTAGACACAAGGGATTAAACCTGCAGATCCTAACTTAACTCTGTTGATCAGATCAAAACTCATCCAGGGTAGTTGCAACATGGACCTGTTAAGGTTACACCAGAGTATTTACACCAATTTTCAATACCATTAAGTAAAGGAGTAATTCTAGAAAGTCTGCTTAAAGGAATACCCTCTGTCACTAAGGGTCCCACGGTCCTACTTTCTAGAGTTTTCACATTTACTTCCTATTGTTAGATTAATGCTATTAAGCAAGAGATAACATAGAAAGTTTGATTAAAGGGATACCCCTTGTCACATGAAGGCCCTCTGATCATATAGTTTAAATTACATAAGTCACTTTCTAATATTAAGTTGGAGAAAACCTATTAGACTCTAATTGGCTAATCCCGTGCAAAGAATTGATCCTCCACTTCAAGGTGATACTCTAGAAATTTCAATTAAAGGGATACCCTTTGTCACTATGGGCTCTAGGTCATATAATCCAAAGAACATCCTCTACATGGTGATCAATCCTTTACATCCATATGCATTAACTATACATACATTTAATCAAACATAAACAAGGTACAACACAATAGAACAAGCCATAAACATACCATAGAATAAAGAAATGGACAAATTCATAGCTTATACATCCACATCACATCATAACTACTCCCTACATCCTAAAGTTTAGAGGCATACTCCATGGAGAAGCAAGCACAAACTAAAGACATGGAAGAAAATATTCTTACAACCCAAATTTGAGAATGGAGGACAAGAAATGTTTAGTGTGGAGATAGATTGTCGGTATGTTTAGGATGTTTCTTTACTCTGGAGGTGGACGGATCTTCATGGTGGCTCTTGGATTGTAGATCTAGGATTCCCCACAAGGGGAGAACGCTTCCCCAAGGAAAGGAGCAAAGCCCCAAATCCAAGATGACCCAAAGAAGGGTTTTATTGACCCTTTATACCTTCCACAAACTTTCTAAATCTGTCCCTTTATAGGGCTCCACCAAAATGGGGGTTTCACCCCTTAGACATGGTTTTCTCGGATTAAACCCTGAATAAAAGTTATACCTCTTGAAATTATCTATATTTTTATAAGTGTTATGACCCATGCCTTCAACTGAACCGAAAGTTATGGTGGTTCAAAATTTAGTCAGTAGTCTGGGTGGAGGACACGACACAGCCTTGCCTAAGAGGCACGACCATTCCTTTTCACATGGCTAGACCCAGTTTTCTCAGGTTTAAATTTGAATCAAAGTTGTAGATCTTGAAATTATCTATATTTTGATATGTGTCCATGACTCCAACTATATGGAAAGTTACAGCCTTTTTATTTTTGGTCTATAGTCTGGGCAGAGGATGCAACATGACCATGCCTTTTGGCATAGCTAGATCCAATTTTCTCAAGTTGTACTTTGAAGCAAAGCTATAGATCTTAAAATTATCTACATTTTGACATGTAGTACGACCCTTGGTTCAAACCATATGGAAAGTTATGACCATTTTAAAAATGGTTTGTAGTATAATCTGGGATTAGACACGTCCGTACCTAGGAGGTATGGCTGGGCCATAAAAAAATCTAGAAAAACTTCAGAAATGACATCACCATGCCTTTTAGTATGGCTAGGACGTGTTGGAAACCGTTAGTGGGGGGGTTTAGAACTATTTTGGGCTTGATTTGTCTAAGGAATATGCTCGTGTCATGGGACACAATCGAAGCTTTTTTCACACCACATGGCCATGTGAAAAGACATAGTCATGTCATGATTCTTTCTATGAACTCCTATGTGAAAAGATACGGCCACTCCATGAAACCTTCTATGAAGTCCTCCAAAGTTGGAACGATCATGTCAAAAAGACACGACCACGCCGTGACTTCTAGATGAGGCACGACCATGGCTTCTAGATATAGCATGACTGTGCCTCTCAAGCATGGCCAACCCATGTTGAGTGATGTTTGCCACATTTTTGCTCCATGCTTCATCTTTCTTTCGCCATAGGAGCATGCCCATGTTATTGGACATGGCTAGAGCGTGTTCCTTGCTCCAACTTTATGTTCCAAGGGATTTATGCTCTATTTTTGGTTCAAAAATTTGTCCTATCAATGAAAAATAAGCAAAGAGCAGTTCTCTAAACTACAAGAGTAAAAGTAATGAAATCATATAAAAATAAGGTATGAGAATGCAAATCATGCTCATGAAATATAACAAGATATATTCTAAATGATGCTTAAAAATAGGTATAATCTACAAGACCATTGAGAATGAGCGTAGGGGTGAATCTCGTTGCTTAAAAAATATTTATTTTAAACAAAATTTATCAGAAAATGAGTATGCAACGAAGTGGAAATAAAGAAATAGAGAGAGAGAGAGATCACACTTGGATTTTTTACCTGGTTCGGAGCCCAACTGACTCCTACTCCAAGACTCATGATTCCTTGGATTGTATACGTTGGACAATTCATTAGAATCTCCTTCAAGACTTTGAAAGGAGAGATCAAATGAAAAATGGAAGAGATAGTAACAACTTTTACTAATATCTTAATTATGCAACAAGAATAAACAAAGTATACCAATAATAGTAGAGAAGAAATTGAAGCTTATTGTCAGCGTTGCTCTCGGTGCGGAGGCTTGCTCGAAGATGATCTTAGCTTAGAGAATAAGAACACGAAGTGGAAGAGTTGGTTATTGTCAAAAAATGATCTTGAGCCTCTGACCTCGAGGTTTCTTTTATAGTCGAACCACTAGTCGATTAGATCCCATTAATTCAGCTGATCTTCTGAAATTGCCACTATTCCCTCGACAAGTAATCATGCTGATTTATCTATGGAACCCAAAGTATCTTGTTGGGTTCACGTCCAGCTTCTTGATATGAAATTAGCTTAATCCATAGACTAAATAGCTTTATCCGTCGATTGAACCCAAGCTTTCCTTTTCGTTGGATTTGGCTAATCAACTCCAATCTCGATAAATCTAATGAATCGTTGACTAAACATGCTTATTAGTCAATGGAACCCAATGTTTTCTTCTCTCTAATGTTATCTTGATGAAGTCACTAATTTGTTGACTGATCCATATGATCTGTCGATGGAACCCATTGTTTCCTTTTTCTCTAATCTTATCTCGATGAAGTCACTGATCCATTGACTGATCCATATGCCTATTTTACCATCGACAAACACTTGAAAAATAATGTTAGAACAAATATAGTATTTATCCTATAAAATAAAGTTAGAACACATATAGTATTTATCCTGCAAAATAAAGTTACAATAGATATATGTATGATACAATCCTGAGTAGGATTTTAATCTAATCTCAACTTAGACTTCTAAGTTGGCTCTAAGTGTAGGATCGATGAGCATGTAAGAGGGGGGATGAATCATGTGATTTTTAAAATGTTTTCTCTTTCGATTTTATAAAACTAAGTGCGCAACAGAAATAAAAGAAGACAGAAATGAAAAGCAAATGCAAGAACACAATCAGTTACTTGGTTCAGATCTTTCGGTGGCTCCTACTCTAAGACCCAGGTCCCTTGGACCTATCAATGAGTAATTTACTAATGATCAAACGAGTATAAGAATAAAGTATTGGTACAATTTGTTGGAATCCCAAGGTTATTTTGATGTGATCAAACAAGTTAAGTTATGTCCTATGGTGTTTGATCATGTGTCTAAGTGTGCAGGAACTTAGGAGCACAACAAGTAGAATGGAAGACACAACTAGCGAGAAGAATAACACAGGAGAGAGTGACGGGATCGGTGTATCTAAGGGACGAGGCATTGCGGAAGAGTATACTGGCGGACGAGAAGGGAGTCTGCGGTGTTTCCGAGGGACGAGAAGTCGGAGCAGAAGTTTGATTAAAGAGAAAGAGACGCAGCTAGTGAGAAGGTCGGCACGGGAGAGAGCCGACGGGCTCGGTACGTCCAAGGGACGAAGAGCTGCGAATGAGTATGCTGGCGGATGAGAAGGAAGAACGCGACGATTCCCAGGGACGAGAAGCCAGAGCGGAAGCCTGCTCGAGAAGGCCGGAAGTTGGGTTCGGGTGAGTCTTATTCCGGATGGTCGAGATCACCCAAGCAAGCGGAGCCGGAGTGGAAGATCCGGACTAAGGCGAGCAGAACCGGAGCAAAGGGCCCTGACCGAAAAAGTCAACCATGTTGACTTTGGGGTCCAGCACTCGGAACCCTTCCAGGCGCCTAGAATCAAGTTTTATCCACATTGATGTGGATTTTGACAGTTGCGTCAGGGATAAGTTTTTATCCCACTCTAGACGCCTAAAACGCTTCTAGGCACCTAAAACGCTTCTAGGTGCCCCGACCAAGAATATAAATACAACCTTGGTCTAGAAGCTATAAAACAGACAAGCAATTTAATATACAACACTTGTATGCTTTTCTTGTGTAGCTTAGCTTCTCATTTTCTGTGCTTGAATGCTATAAGTGGTTTCTCCGCCTAAAGGAGATATTTATTGCACTTCAACTTCCTTGGATTAACAACCTCCCTAATTGTAACCAAGTAAAATCTGTGAGCCTCGTCTTTTTAGTTTATTTCTTTATTTTATTTATGCAAGTGTTTCTTTAAGTCCGAGAAGGGTATTTTTGTTTTATCTGTGCAAGGCTATTCACTCCTCCCCTCTTGCCGACCACCAAGGGTGCCAACACAGTTGGCATCAATGGTCAAACTTATATATATTTTGATGAATAACAAATGGTTAAAGTTAGTTTTTTTGTGATCTAATATTTTTATTAAGTGTGCATGAATTGACAGGTCTAGACGACCTAGACCTGACACCAAGCTAAAGTTCAGCTAGGTATGCAGATTTGATAGCTAGTGGAAAATCTAGATAGGTTAGAAATGACCCGATATCTAGCGGGAAGTCTGGCTGGGTCTGTAGGACCTGACAGCTGGCCAAAGTCTAGTTGGGTATGTAGACTTGACAACTGGTGGAAAGACTTGATAGGTCAAAAGGAAATTCAATTGATTGTAAATAGTAAGTGAGGTAAGTCATTGGAGAAGAGAGATCCAGTGAGGACAAGTCCCAGTGGGATTATAAGCACGTTCTAGCTTAGAGCTATTTGGGAACTCTAAGCTGAGACCATAACTAGATTCTGATATTGGGAAGACAAAATCTAAGTCATAAATTGATCATTTTTTAATGTGTTAGCTTTGTTATGCAGAGTAATTTTTGTTGCTTGGGATAACATGTTTTACAAGGAATCAAAGCTACAATGTGGCTGAAAAAGGGGCTTCCATGTGCCTAGACTGTGTCCAGGAGCTCGGACATCTGGGCGCCCAGACATTTGGGCGTTCAGAGATGGTCCAGTGCTCGGGTAACGAACTTCTCCGGTCGCCCATATACCCTCCTGTCACTCATACAACCTCCTGTCACCTAGGCAGAGGTCAAACTTCATCTTGACCACCTTGTTTAGATTGTTGATAACATCATCTCCTAATCGCTTAGAAGTTGTTCCAGTCACACGTATGCTTTGGTGGCTTTGGCCCAACTACGGTTGCCCAAAATCCCTTCATTGAAAGTTATCACTAGCCAGATGCCTCTGAATTCCATCCTATTGCCTGGAACGGTTGAGTATGCTTCCCTACAGTTTAACACACAATGAGTATGATATAGAATGTGAAGTTACTCACCCCATAGGACCCCAAGGTTATTTTGATGTGATCAAATAAGTTAAATTAGGTCCTATGGGGGTTTAACCTCGTGTTTAAGTATGCAAGAGCTTAGGAGCACAAAAATTCGAGCAAAAGACTAGCTAGCAAGAAGGACGACACTGGAAAGAATTGACAGACTCGGTGCGTCTGAGGGATGAGGTGTTGTGGAAGAGTACGCGGGCGAACGAGAAGGAGGCGTGCGACATTTCCGAGGGACGAGAAGTCGGGGCGGAAGGTTGCTTGAGAATGCCGGAAATTGGGTTCGGGTGAGCCCTCTTCCGCTAAGATCACCCAAGCGAGTGGAGCCGGAGCGGAAAACCCGGACCGAGGTGAGTAGAACTGGAGCAGAGGGCCTAGACCAAAAAGTCAATGGTGTTGACTTTAAGGGTTCAGACGCCCGGAACACAAAATTTATCATATTTGATGTGGACGTTGATCGACGCGTCAGGAATAGAATTCTATCCCACTTCAGGCGCCTGGAACCTATCCAGGCCCCCCGACCAAGACTATAAATACAACCTTGGTCCAGTAGCTAGAGATCAACAAGTATTTCTTGCATACAACACTTGTACATGCTCTAGTTGTCTTTTAGTTTCTCATTTTCTATGCTTCATTGCTGTAAAGAGGCTTTTCCACCTGAAGGAGAACGTTAGTGCATTAACTTCCTTGGATTAACAACTTTCCCGATTGTAACCAAGTAAAACTGTGAGCCTCGTCCTTTTTTAGTTTACCTTTTTATTTTCATTTTATGCAAGTGTTCTTTTAAGTTTGAGAAGGGTATTTTGTATTTATTTTGTGTAGGGCTATTCGAGCCCCCCTTCTAGCAGGCCAATGGTCCCAACAAGTGGTATCAGAGTCAGGATGCCTCAGGAGGACTAACGCCGACTGAAGCAACGATATGGCCGGACCGAGCATTTACCCACCGAAGTTCGAGGGGGAGTTCGCTAGTTGGAAAAAACGAATGCAGGTATTCTTTAAAATTGACTTTGAATTACTTTTAATAATGAAGTTCGATTTTGTAGCACCTGAAGGAAAGGAAGAATACAGTGGACAAAGAAAGAGTAGACCGACTATGTGGCAAACGACAAAGAAGAGTTCTATCTGCTGAGCGTCCTTCTACCACAAGAAGTCAATCAGATCAGCACCTACAACTCGACAAAGGAGCTTTATGAGAAGTTCCTTGAGCTACACGAAGGGACGTCTGAAACCAAGCTCGCGAGACGGGACTTACTTCGTAACTAGTTGACCAACCTGCGATTTGGAGAAGATGAAACGATTGCACACCTTCACTCGAGGATAGAGGAGCTCATCACTGGACTTTCGAATCTCGAAGAAAAGGTAAGTAACCAAGATTCGCTAAGGTACACTCTTAATGCATTCCATAGGAATACAAAATGGGCATCACTAGTATATGCCTTCTATGTCTCTAAAGACTTAGAATCTATTACCTTAGAAGAATTATTTTCAATGTTTAAAGTTTATGAATCGAGATGTGCATGCAAGAAGGAGCCAAAGCACAACATCGCCCTCAAGGCATCAAGAGACGAACATGAGTCAAAATCTTCTCTCAACGACGAGGAAATGGTAATGGTGGTAAGGTACTTTAAAAAATTATTTAAATCAAGAAAAACTAACCATCCATAGGGTAGAAAGAAAAGGACGATAAGATGCTACCACTGCAACGAAGAAGGGCACGTCAAAGACAACTGCCCCAAGCTAAGGAACAAGGATAAGGATAAAGGAAAGAAGCCTATCCAAATGAACAAGTTCAAGACACTAAAAGCGATGTGGGACGATACGTCGTTCGAATCGGAAGTCGAGGCCTTCTCCAGACTTGTATTAATGGCAAGTCATGAAGACGATGAACACGAAGCAAGCTCGTCCGAAATGAGCATCGAGAGCATCGATGAAGGGGGAGCCACATCAG
>JBBMJZ010413100.1:4220007-4240536 GCA_037833815.1 Zingiber zerumbet
GTACCTGTCAACTGGTACCCACACCAGTCGACTGATACCAAAGCACAGAACGAACAGAATGTCGGCAAGCTGATTGGAGTCAAGCACCAGTCAACTGGTACTAGTACCAGTCGACTGGTAGATGACCGTTATAGAGTGGCGGCTGAAAATCTCATCAAATCTTAAGTGTCGTTGAAGCCTATCAGTCGAATGATAGGTACATTAGTCGACTGATGTCGGGAGAAACTATAAAAGCAATGTTTGAAGCTGGGAGCAAAATAACTGTTCTAAAAAGTGAAAAAGTGCTCAAAAGGTTATCTTCAAACATACAGATTCTGATCCTCCTCCTCCTAATCCTAAATCTCATCTTGTAAAGAGGAAGAGGAAATCTTGTAAGGGTTTCTCCACCCTCGTTTGTGATTCGAGAAGGAGAAGTCTATAGTGGCGCTTGATTGTGTGGGTGTGTGCCTTGGATTAGTCACCTCAAGGAGGTGGGGAGACCAAGTAAACCAAGGAGTTAGCATTGTTTTCTTGTTTCTTCTTGCCTTTACTTTTCAATCTATTTGCTTCCGCTAACCAAGTGTAGGTAAAAATCGAAGAAAGGCTATTCACCCCCCCCCCCCTCTAACCGAATGCAAAGATCCTTTCACTCTATTCATCCTTTCCAGTAACTGAAGTCCTCATTGGAGAAAAGAGGTGGTCGTACAGTGATGTAGCCTTCTTAATAGGTCATTTAAACAAAATCTTGCATGATAAAAAAAATGAGAATAATATTCCAACACTTAGTCTTGGATTAATAGTGCTTGAGAAATATTAAACAAAAAATTAAAAATCTATAAAAAATGCTCTAATGGTGATTACACCAATTTAGAGTGTTCTCACTCTGATACCAATTATATGTTCGAGAAAAGCACTAGAGGGGGTGAATAGTGTGTGCCACTTTTTCAAGGTTTCTGAAAGTATGCAACGGAAATAAAATAAAGACAAGCACAATGTTAACACCTTTGTTTTTACTTAGTTCACAATCTGTGCTACTAGTACAAGACCCATGATCATTGATCACTTCTGATGGATAATTTACTAATAACATTTTCCTCCGAACATGAATTCAGAGGCAAAGGTTCAATGAGTGCACAAAAATCTAAATATGTAAAACAATTGACAATATTTAAACAATAAACAAAACTGGCAACTCAAAAGTGTAGAAGCTTGGAAGTTGTAGTCGGAGCAACGTTTCAGCGCCGTAATAGAATTTTGGAGCAGCACAAGAGTCATTTGAGCATAAAAGATGATGTTCTGAGCTACTGATCGAAGACTTCTTTTATAAGTCATTCTGATCACCTAAACCATCCCCTGTGCCTCCAACATGGCTTATTCGATCAACCTATGTCGGTGAGTTATCCAACTTCGAGTGCTTGTATGCCTTCCAAGTGCTTGGACTGCTGATGTGGCACCACCTAAATGAAGCTCTATCTGTGTTGAATTTATCCCTTTTCGACACCTAGATGCCAATGTGCGCTAGCCAATTGGAGTGTGTTATCTTAGCTACAGTCATGGATGAATTTTAGTACTCTCAGGCACCTGGATTCCATCCGATCACTTGGAATCCATTTGGTTGCCTGGATTACCTAAACTTTGGCCAATGTTCAATTTTAGATCCTGCATCACAGAGTTAACACAGACGAGCATAATATAATATTTAAGCATAAAACAGTTTGACAGTCTAATGACCATCTGGTCTTGACTTTTGAATTTCTAGTGAAACCCTGGACAGACCAATGTCTACTGTTCCCTTTCCGGGAAGGCATCTTGACCCATTCTTCTCAAAAGAGATTATATGACTTACCAAAGATCAAATCCTCCAAATCTATTTGGACTTTCTAATTGATATCCGATCCTTTCACCCCCAGGGCTTCCTCCGATGTTCAGTGTTTGCTAACCCATCAATCTTTTAGACATCCAGTCTTCTAAACTTATCTAGACTTCCCGCTTGGTGTCTTTGATCTATCAAGGCTTCTGTCTAGTATATGGTCTACCCGACCTACTAGGGATTTTTCTTGCCTAGTATCCAGTCAGCTTGACCTACTAGGACTTTTGCCTAGTATCAATAGGAATTTTACCTACCTAGTCTTACTAGGACATTTTATTGAGCTACCTACACACTTAGTTAACCTTATTAGAACACCATAACCCTTAACTTTAAACCTTTACCAATTATCAAAACAAAGGTTTGATTATCTTGTGCCTCCAACACCAATAATTGAAACTTTCACGCCTTTAGTTGTTGAAAAGTCAAGCTTGAGAGTTTGGTCTCTAACACTCCTAGTGCTCCAACTTTATTGTCTATGAAGATGTATTCCACCCTCTTCTGCTTGAGTCCCTTATTGAGGCCTCGAATGTTCCAAGATATGATCTTCATCAGGTTCGAGATAACTTAGGCCATCCAACATTGTTTGGATTTTTCCCTCCTCTAACCGCCCCCATAGTTTCATTCTCCTTAATAGGTGGTACAATGAAACTATGTGTGTTGTCCTTCTCTTCCTCTTTTCCATCTATGTGTGGTGTATCTACTTTATCTTTTGGAACCATCCCTTTCCTTCTTATAGTAGGTGGAGGGGGATAGACTTGAGTCTGCTTCCTTGCCGGAAGGTCAACAATAATCTGCAGAGATTGTGCTTGACTTGAATCCGTAGGATCCCAACTTTGTTGATGCCTTCTTGAGCTCTTTTGCCTAGTGTGAACCTCCCACTATTTTGTGTCCACTTCTTTGTGTTTTATCAACTACCAGGATGTCGTCTAAAGACTTGTCTATAAACCATACACTCTACTGTTCCATTGCATCATGTTATGTTGTTACTATATCAACCACCATAACCTCCTCCATGATCGTGTGTGCTTCAATGGTCGATTGCTCCTCATTGATTGGGTGTTCTTCCACACTTGGTACCAATTAAGTTTCTTGATGAATGATTCTAGGACTTGGCTCAGTTACTATCACTTGCATTGCCTGCATAGGTGCCTCGGGATGATCGAGCATGGACACAATAATGACTAGTTGAGGAACTGGTATATGTCTGGTTGCATGTCACCTTCATAGTGATCTTTGTAGTGTTCCATATGCTAACAATGTAAACAAAATTTAAATTTAGATTCAAAATGAAGTACAAGGTCTACCTCCAGGCCTCCAAACAATGTAATGGAGAGAACATCTTGAGGATCTTTAGTAATGTCAACTTCCACAAGAACTTGTGCGTAGTTGATCCTACATTGTTGTCGTGTCATTTGATTTGTGTATAGCGGTCGATCGATCTATAAAGTCATTTTGCTTAGTGCATGGATATCTAATACTCTAGAGATAGGTTGGATATTTGTATCTATATCAACAATCGCTGGAGTTCCTCCCATTGAAAGAGAAATCCCCTTGGCAGTAGTTTGAGGTACAAGGGGCATCTAAGCGCTATGTATAGTCCCCTTCGTATGACCTTATCATAGTCTTCCATGCTTTGGAATTTGAATAGCAGCCATATAGTCTTATGGATTTGCACATCAAATTTGATCTTCCATCTTTTCGTCATGGCCTCAATGGCTAGGCCATCTAGGGAAGCGGTCAATGTACCGACCTACCAAGCAATCACCCACTGCAACTGAAATCGTGTCCACATCCTCATTTTCCAATGTAACCTTACTAGGGTTTTGTAAGAAGTAGTGTAGGGCATTCTTTTCATTGAATAATCTATTTGAAGAGAATACATCAGTGCATCACTTTTGGTTGCCACCTTCCGTCGAGAGCAGATCCTCTGGTCCACTTTTTATGGATCAAAGGAGGGTCACTTGCATGCATTGGTGGGGAGTAATGTCCTCCACCTATTTTACAGGTGGGGGTCATTACTCCCCACTAATGCATGCAAGTGACGCCTTCTCTGATCCACAAAAAGTGGACCAATGGATCTGGGTTGCCTTTCGTCACCTAAGTATTTTTGGTTCCTTCCGAGGGTGATAGTAGTGATGGTGGTGTCTCACTAGCCATCCCCGACTCACCATTGCCTTGAGCATGAGGTTGAGGAACATTTGTTGCCCTCACCAGATGAGCCACTGTAGCACTACTCCCTATCACCGGTTGCCCCTTGCCTGCCATCAGATTTGGAAAGTTGGTGGCTATGGTATTAAAAGAGTTTTCATCTACTGATTGGTATATTGACACTGGAGCAATTCATTATGTCACATCAGATCATAATATCCTTACAGACATAATGTCATATTATGGCTCAAATACGATTCAAGTAGGCGATGGTTCAAATTTGTAAATTGCTAATCTTGGAAACATATATATTCATTTATCCAATCGTACTTTTCACATGCACAATGTCTTTCATGTTTCATCCATTACTAAAAATTTACTCTCTACACGTCAATTTTGTCTTCATAACAACATTATTTTTTAGTTTCATCATAATCATTATCTTATAAAAGATAGAGGAACAAATACTATTGTGTTTTATGGGAGAATAAAAAATGGTCTCAACTATCTTCAAAGTTCTTCAATCAAAGCTTTTATTGGTGAACGCACAAATAAACTAGCTTGACATGCTCGACTTGGTCATCCTTCTCTTTGCATTGTTTAGTCAATCATCAATAGGTATGGTTACCTACTTTCTTTACCTCCTCTCCATCTCATTCATGTAGGGCTTGCATGGAATCTAAAAGTCATAAATTACCTTTTTCTTTATCTGATCGTGTTTCTAATTTTTCACTTGAAATAATTCATTCAGATATTTAGGGTCCTGTACATATTTTGTCTAACCAAAATTTCCAATATTATGTTACATTTATTAATCATTTTAGTAAATATACTTAGCTCTATCCTATGAGAAGGAAATCTGATTTATTAGATATATTATGTAATTTTCAAAGTCAAGTTGAATGATATTTTAATTATAAAATACTCTCTTTTCATTCTGATTGGGGAGGTGAATATCAAGCTCTCCATCGTCATCTTGTCTCTTGTAGAGTTATTCATCGAGTCTCTTGTCCTCATACTCCAAAATAAAATAGCTCTACTGAGAGAAAACATAGACATATAGTTGAAACTGCCTTAGCTCTTCTTCATCATGCATCAGTTTCGCGTAAATTTTGGAATGAAGCTATTAGGACTGCTGTATATCTCATAAATTGACTTCCTACCCCATTACTCAATCATAAGTGTCTTTTTGAAAAACTTTCCTTCGAATTTTTGGTTGTGTATATTATCCGTGGTTATGCCCCTACTCTAAACACAAACTTGACTCTCGCTCACTACAATATTTTTTCCTTGGTTATTGTAATTTGCATCATGGTTATCATTGCTTGCATATACCAATAGGATAAATTATATTTCACATTTTACTTTTAATGAGTCTTTATTCCCTTTTTCAGTAGCTTCTTCGATCTCTCCAGATATATGCGACACCTTCTTGATGCCACCCAATATTGTCAGAAGTGATAGCATCATAGGTCTTGCTCCGGAGCTCTCTAATAACTCCCATATACCATCAGAATCACTTCAAGTTGCTGATCTAATCTCTAAAGCTTCACCAGTCGAAGATAATACAAGCCCATCATCAAATCACCATGTCAGTCTACTTCCTCATCGCCATCAACAAGTGATTCAAATGATAATCCTCCACGTCGCATGCTTCCCTTAAGTGACATATATGCACGATGTCCACCGATGACAACTCGACATCCCCTTCCACGAGCTCTAGTGGTCTCTTTAAAATTTATTGAAGCATCTTATTTTACACAAGTGAACAAGGATCCAAATTGGCATAGTGCAATGGTTACAGAATTTGATACACTTCTTCACAATGGAACATGGAGCCTAGTTCCGCGCACTCCCTCCATGAATGTTGTGGGCTCTAAATGGGTATTTCATCTTAAGCATCAAGCTGATGATTATCTTGAAAGGTACAAAGCTCGACTTGTAGCTAAATGATTTAGTCAACAACCATGTATTAACTTCAATGACATTTTTAATCCAGTCATCAAAATTACATTTGTAAGAGTATTATTATTAATAACTGTTAGTTCTAATTGTGTATAACAATTAGACATTTCAAATGCATTTCTTCATGGTCATCTTGAGAAAATTATATTTATAGAGCAACTACCTGGATTTATTCATCCATAATTTCTATCTCATATTTGTCAACTTAAGAAATCCTTATATGACCTTCAACAAGCTCCTCGTGCATGGTTTCATAGATTATCTAATTGGTTATAAGCTCAAGGATTTTTTGGATCAAAGACTAACTCGTCTGTATTCCACAAATATAATGATGGATCTATGATATTTTTTCTTATTTACGTGGATAACATCTTAATAATCAGCAATGATCACAAGGGTATTATAATTTTATTAAGTCTTCTCAAACAATAATTTTCTACTCGAGATTTGGATAATGTTCATTTTCTCTTGGTATTGAACTTATTTCACATTAGGAAGACTATCTTCTCTCTTAGAGCAAATGCATTATTGGGTTTCTCCAAAGAGCCAAAATGGATGGAGTATGCTTGGTTTCTACTCCAATTATTATAAGCAATTCTACAGCTTCATCCTCTCCTACTTTGTTTGATCCATAGATTTATCAAAGTATTGTTGGAGTCTTACAATATGTCACTATCACACGACCTGATATTACCTTTGCAGTAAATCGTGCTTGTCAATTTATGCATGGTCCAACCGAGCAAAATTGGAATAATGTAAAAAGAATACTTCGCTATCTCAAAGGTACTATTTTACATGGTCTTCTTTTATATCATCAATCATATCAAAATTTACATACATATAACGATGCAGATTGGGCAAACTCTCCTAAAAATAGACGATCTACAAGTAGACATGCAATATTCCTTGGACGAAATCTTATCTCATGGAATTCGAAAAAAGCAACCGACGGTATCTCGTTCAAGCACTGAGATTGAATATAAAGCTATAGTCCATACAACGTCTAAAATTATTTGGCTTCAATTACTTCTTTCTGAACTTCATCTTACATCAAATATTATGCCAAAAATTTAGTGCGATAATATTTAAGCAACATATCCTAAAACTAATTCAATCTTTCATACTCGTACAAAACATGTGAAAATTAATTTTTATTTTATTCATGAACGTATGACAACTCAACAGTTATCCGTCTCTTATATTTCTGCTGAAAATCAAATTGCTGATATTTTTACTAAACCATTATCTTGACAACATTTTAATAAGTTAGCAAGCAAACTCAACGTCGAAGATCTCCGGTTAAATTTGTCGGGAGTAAAAGAGAATTATCAGGATTAACCGGATCAAATCACCAAATCAAATCAAATTAAGATTATTCTAATAATCATGTTAAAATTTATAGAATAATTCTGTTATTTATTAATTAGTTAATTGATCAAATATTTTTTTAAATATTATATATTATTCTATCTTTAGGATAAATATTAATTAAGAATAAGATTTATCATTGCTCTTCTATTTTTTTTTCTTACCCTCATTTGTTTATTATTCTTCTTCTCTATGTCGTGGGCTTAATCAACAAGCTTCCAAATCCGATTGCAGTTTCCAACTATCCCTAAACTTGTCGGCCAAGGTTAAGAGGTCAAAAATTGGATCAAATAACCAATATTGAGGGAAATATAATTTTCAAAGATGGCCAAGATATATCGGCCAAATCCAGAAACAAGACGGGAAAATAGTTAGCCTTCCAAAAAAAAAGGTTGACGATGCTTTTCCATGTGTGAAATCCAGTCACAAGTATCCACCATGTAAACAAATGATTGGCTTACACAAGGCACGTCAGCCCCGTTGTCCATGTCACCAACTTTCTACATCAGCCCTCTTTCATCAGCGCCTAAGCCTTCACCGACAGTAAAACCTTGATTCCTCACTGGTTCTCGAACCATAAGAAGTCCGCCCAACCCCCTAGGTGTTGCCACAACTCTGACGAACAAACTCCGAGGAATCTTTGCTTTCATAACACCCAAACTCTCCAGAGAAGATCCGGTCTAGAGGATGTTCCCTTTCTATATATTAATAGAGATGTATGGTCCCTACTTGTAAAATAGACAGAGACCATGCATCCTCACTAATATATGCAAATGGAGCATTCTCTAGACCGTAAAAGCGGTCCTGAGGATCATGCCGGCAAGCTCCCACATAGAAACTCCTTCCTCGTGTGAGAAGGCAAGTTGGATCCTCTAGATCGTTTTTACGGTCCATAGAATGCTCCCTTTCCATGTATTGATGGGGATACAAGGTCCTCACTAGTAAAATAGATAGGGACCATATATCCCTACCAATGCATGAAAATGGAATATTCTTTAGACAGTAAAAATTATATGTGGAGACTATGCATCTCTACTAATATATAAAAAGGGAGTATTATCTAGACAGTAAAAATAAAAAGCGATCCAAAAATTCTCCTCTCAGGAGAAGGTTCCAATAGCGCCACCAAAAGTCAACCCTCCCTCTCAATTAGAACCCGATGGATAGGATCACTCTCAACATCAAGATCTCCGGGATGATTTACCTTGACATTCTCCCTAAAAAGAAGTAAGAATCTCTCTCTCTAAACGTTATTCCTCGATCCCTTTTAATTAAGATCCTATTTGATTTCTAATTATATTTATATAAATTTTAAGATGCACTGTGGAATATTTGTAAATTCGAAATAATGTGCAAAACAATAAATAATTTTTAAAGGATCTATATGCAAAATATCCATCTAAAAGACTAAAATCGTCATTTTTTTTTATAACATCTAAAAACGTCATTGATTTTGAATTAGAAAGTTTTAGGGGTTAAAATGATGTTTTGTCAACGTATGGACATTGTAGTGGACATTTTGACTCGTCGACGGCGAAGAGAGCGAGCGGCGCAACGAGATGACTCTGCGGCAGCGCCGACTTCTGGTGCGCACCCTCCTCTTCCTCTTCTCCCTCAACGCCGCCACCATCGCCTTCTACCTCCTTTTTCACTTTCCTCAACGCAGCCCGGCCGTTGACGCCGCTATCTCCACCCAAACCCTAGACCAGGACCGCCAACAATATCCCACACTTAAGCCATGGCCGACCCTCCCCTCCTTCCTCCCATGGATCTCCTCACCCGCCCCGCCCCTAAGCTCCTGCGAGGCCTACTTTGGCCACGGATTCTCCCGCCGGATCGACGCACTCGGCGCCGGGGAGGACGGCGGCGGGTGGCTCCGGTGCCACTACAGTGAGACTCTGAGGAGCTCCGTGTGCGAGGGGGCTCAGATCCGAATGGATCCCTCGCGGATTATCATGTCTGACGGCGGGGAGAGTTTGGAGATGGTGATCGGCCGCGGGGAGGAGGAGGAGCTGCCGAAGTATGAGTCCAGGGCGTTCGAGATCGATGGAGGCAGCTTGGGGAAGGAGGGGATGAGGGCCGTGGATGAGGAATTCCTTGAGAAGTATGTCCAGCGAGGCGAAGTGCAATCCCACACGATGCGGATGCTAATGGAATCGATGCGGCTCGTTGGCCATCAGAAGCTGGATTGCTCTCAGGTAAGAGATTGTTAATTCTCTCTACTTGAAAGGATCGTCTGATTGATTCTTCTATGACCTCTTGTTCTGATAAAGAAGGAATCTCCTCAGAAGATCAATGTGTTTATTAGTGTCAATGTCTTATGCCAATCAAACCTACAATTTCACTACTTGACCCATTGGTTCCCTAGAAAACATTGACTACCCTACAAATTTTTAATTTTTTTCCCAGTTTGTCAAGTAGGCTTTTGAGATATAATTTCTTCTCTGGATAATAAAATGTAACAACCTCTTATAATGTGACAATAAACCAAATTGTGAAGAAATATATCTGAAGTAGTGATCTTGTTCTACATCGATGTATTTTATAGTCTGAATATCATAAATTCACTCAATGCACAGCTTCATGAACTCAAACTATCGTACTGTTCCATTACTATGCAAATGCAGCTTTGATGCCCTTGAGGGGAAACATGTTTTGAATCTTATAAAATAATCCTTCTGTTTTTGTTCCCTTAAAATTGTGGGATTGCTTCCTCGAAATCACATTCTTCGATGAGAATTACATAAAAGAATAAGATGTTTCTAAGCAGATGACTGCTTATTTTAGCAAAGAGAAACTATTGACAACATTTATGCTTCGCAATATATAGTTGCTGTTTCTTTCTATTTAATATTTATCAGCAG
The DNA here is from genome assembly GCA_037833815.1 of Zingiber zerumbet. NCBI lineage: Eukaryota > Viridiplantae > Streptophyta > Magnoliopsida > Zingiberales > Zingiberaceae > Zingiber > Zingiber zerumbet. Next base: position 4,230,202 of record JBBMJZ010413100.1, read on the forward strand.
TTATGAATGCAGATTTGGGAAAATCTTTTGTTTAAACAAATTTTGATTAGTGTAGAATATAAAAGCGATGGTCATATATCAATATCAATTGAAACAAACTAAGATGTGTGTTCGTGTAGTTTGTTAGTCTAATATTTCTTTGTAAAGTTACTAGATACGTTGCCTTTGTTAATTCTTTTTCGACAGTGGATTGAGGAACCAACAGTGCTGGTGACACGTTTCGAGTATGCCAATGTTTTCCATACAGTTACTGATTGGTATAGTGCATATGTCAGTTCCAGAGTTACCGACCTGCCTTATCGGCCTAATTTAGTCTTTGTTGATGGTCATTGCAAGGTATATTGTTTTTCTCTACCCTTATTTGATACTTTTTGAGTATGGTGTTTCCCAGAATTTTGAATTTACAGTCAGTGGAATCCTAATAAACATGTTCTCCATTTTTGTTTATCATGGTATATGTTCATATATTTGTGCATTTCGTATAGGAAGAGAAATAAACAATGGATATTAAGGCATAGGTTTGTTTATGTACTTGGATACAATCTTTTTGAATTTTTGACAATTGGTTCATTTTGCTCCTAAAACTTTCATTTGATGGCCATGTGACTTGGATAAATTACTGTTGGGGGCTAGTTTCTTATGTCGCATGATAAGGATGGATCAAGCACTCAATTAAAGGAGTCAATAGCAAATAATAGTAAATTTGTAGGGAAAAAAACTCTGTTATCATGCATTAGTGATTGCTCTTTGATTCGTTTTCCATTGACATGGACGCACAACACAATTGAAGAGAATCACTACTTTTATTTTTTTTTGTTTCATTTGACAATTCAATGTTTACTTTACTTTCCACTTTTCAAAATTGAATATAAGATCATGAGGATTTAAGGTGATTCAGTAATTCAACATTTTAAATCATCGACTGAATGATAAGCCTGGTCATTTTAGTTAATTTTAACAATCGAATGAAAACCACTTCAAATTGCCTATTTCTGAAGATCCTTGAACCTCTCAGTTTCATTAAGTTTGCTCACTTGGATTATGTCTTCTTAAAAATCTCAGCAACCACCTGAATATTTTTATGGGATGGCGTAGCTTCTTCAACTTTAGTTTTGTTTGTTATAGGTGTTAAGATAAAATTACTTTTGGCCTGCTCATTTAACACCTATTTGTGTTATTGATTCTCTCCTTTACATAATTAATTGGTCATTTACTTGTTGGCGACACTTAAACAGACTCAACTGGAAGAAACCTGGGAAGCTATTTTTTCTAGCGTTCGATATGCTAAAAACTTCTCAGGTCCAGTATGCTTTAGACATGCAGTTTTTGCACCACTGGGGTATGAGACAGCTTTGTTTAAAGGACTAACACAACACATAAATTGCCAAGGCACATCTGCTGGAAAACTTCGTCAAGACCCTGACATACACAGAACTGCCCGACTATCTGAATTTGGTGAGATGATTATAACTGCATTTGGCCTTCTGGGGAAGCGAGATTTACCAAGGGATCCATCTGCAGGCTATAATGTCCTTTTTGTGCGCCGTGAAGATTATCTAGCACACCCTCGCCACAGTGGAAAGGTTGAGTCTAGGTTAAGCAACGAACAGGAGGTTTTCGATGCAATAAAGATATGGGCTGCTACCCAAGATAAATGCAGAATAAATGTAGTGAACGGTCGGTTCGCACACATGCATATGAAAGAGCAGCTGGAAGCAATTCAAGAAGCTTCAGTTGTTGTCGGGGCACACGGAGCTGGTCTCACTCACTTGGTTGCTGCAAGAGAAGGCACAAAGGTCCTCGAAATCATCAGTAGCATGTATAGACGCCCACATTTTGCATTGATCTCAGAGTGGAAAGGATTGGAGTATCACCCTATTTATCTTTCCGGATCATATGCTGTACCTGCTAAAGTCATCGATGTGCTTAGCCACATCATGGGCAGCATCGGTTGCTAAGATCAAAATGACTAGTCATGGAGACAGGCTGCTAGCAGGAGTAAATTCGATGGCTTTGGTTTTGTTTGCAACCTATTGAGCTAGCAAATGAACAAATTAAGAGTGGAAGACATTTTTCTTCCAAATATTCTGAAATCTGCACGATTCTACCAATGTGCGAGGCGACTACATTTGCTTTACCCATTTGAAGTAAACAAATCTGGTTTTTTCCCCAGGTCTGTCAATGAAAAGGGAGAAAGTTTTCACCTGAGGCAGAGACTGCATTGGGCAGTGTATGATTGGATTCGACAACTAGATTATGACCATAGACAATTCGGTGAGCGAACTAATGAGGGTTTGAGTTTGCAAGTCAAAATAACTATTTTTGGTTCTGAATGCCTCTTATTCTGTTTGCAATTTCCATTCTTGCTCTATGGAGTGTACTGGAATTGGACCGTCTGTTGTGTTATTTAATATATTTGGCATGCAATTTTCCGATGTTTTGAAAATTGATATTCGCTACGAGTTTTGGGTTGGAATGAAAATGTATACTAGTTTCATGTCATATATTGTCAATGCAGAACCTATTTAATTGGAGTATGATCCAACAACAAAAACAGACACGAGATAAATTAACATACATGCTTTAGCTTTACAACGCAAGGAAAAACAGTTGGGAAAAAAGTAATAGAATCTTGAAACTCTTGATGCAAACAACCATTAATTTCATATCCAAAAAAACATAATTTAACCTCTTCCACGCACCGATAACACCTCCAAACTGAAAAATGTCGGGAGAGTCTCCCACTAGCAAAAATTATTCAACTCTAAAAATTTATAATAGATTTCGTCATTATCTTGGAAAAAAGGAGCACAGCTTCACTATGCACCACCAGATCCATACTTCTTACCAAAGACGATCAACTGCAACTTGTCATAACCAGCCAGCACACCGGCACCAGCAACGGCGCGAAGTATGTTTGCACCGGCACCCTTGAAGAGAGACTTGGCACCCTCGTTCTTCAAAATTTGCGAGAAGGCATCCAAAGAGTTCTTGTACTTGACGGCTTCTCCAGAGGTCATCATCATTCTTCTTCTAACCGTGTCAATGGGATATGACGCAAGACCAGCACCGTTGGTGATCAGCCAACCCAACGCGAAGCTTGCGAAGAAACTATCCTGCAATCAAAACAAAAGGCAGTTGATGGTTGCAAGTATGTGGTGCAAGTTGCCATTAATTTCTCAAAGGAGGTGCAAATTAAATTATTAAATAGATCTATACGCGAGAATTGATATACCAAAAGTATAGAAAAGATTAAATGAAGTGCACAAATAGAAGAAGAGATTTACCGACAAATTTCCGGTGAGAAACACTGCTTCAATGAGTCATACATTCCAAAGTAAAGACCACGGTACTTTATGATTCCAACGCATGAAATGTTAAAGCCTCTCTATAAAGCCCGGCAATGCCATCCGATTGCAAGGTCTTCCGGTAAACATCGACGAGGCCATTGAACTGTCTTCCTCCCCCTTTCTTAGCTGCCTTGGCATCATTTGCGAGATGTGTACGAGCATAGTCCAAAGAGTAAACAAAGAACAAGGAACAGGCACCAGCAGCTCCACCTGAGGCAAGATTGCCAACAAACCACTTCCAGTATCCATCTGTCTTTCTTAAAGTTAAACATCCGCTTGAAGTAATCCTTGAACGCAAAGTTCAGTGCCTAGCAAAGGAAAAAATGGAAAAGATCAGCGATTAGAGCTGACAGAAAATAAATCAATACTTGTATAAATGACTCGTGTCGAAGCATAAAACATACGAACGTACCTGAGTTGGGAAATAACGAATAACATTAGCAGTGTTTCCTCGTCACAAAGACAAAGCACCTTCTTCTCTAATTGTACGGCCAAAACAATCTGAAATTCCTTTATAAGGTTCAGAGAGCCGACCAGCCTTGATCATTTTCGTCCTGATTCTGAATCAGCAGCTTCACTTGTTCAATAGGAGCAGCAGCTGTCTTGGAAACAGTAGCAGAAACTCCACCTATGAGAAAATCAATAGCAAAGTTTTTAAATCCTTTCTCAGCAGGAACCTGGGCACAAACAGGTGATACAGACACAATAGCAGGGAGTCCATTATTCCAACTTTCCGCATGTGTGCTTGGTGTCTGAAACCTCCAATTTAAGCAGTTTACAATCGTGAAATGTCTCTCATACATGGAAGGATTATACAAGCTGCATCTCTGAGATAGCACATCTTGTGAAAATCGGGACCTAAGATGGAATTGGCCAGACAATTTCTGTAATACACTTGGGTGATTAACCATACAGCCATATTGTAAACAAAGGACCTATACATCATCCACAATCAAAGTCTGTCAAGCTTTCCAAACGTAAAGCAAAGAAACAACAGCATAAATTAACAATGTAAACAAATTCCATGCCCACCAAGTATAATCAATAAGTTAAAGTCACACTTAAGAAAGAATAGGGAAGGCAAAACTAATTGATCAATTATCTCAGATCATCTTCTATACTGTAGTGAATGTATCATCATGCACTAATAAATTGTAAAATATCTGACCACGTCCATGCATAATCACACAAGTATTATGTATTTTAAGCTACTATGTTTGTGCCACTACACAGATAAATGAATTATGTATCGCCATCACTTTCCACCGCAGCAGGATAGGTAAAAAATATCTTCAAGCAAAAGATATAGTTGTATAGGATTCTAGTTCATATTATTTAAATTTCTTAGTTAAGGAAGTGCCACACAAAAGCATCAACTATCTATTCTATTGTGAATGCACAGTCCAAAGATCAAGATCACCACTATTGAAAGACACGAGAATCTTTAAGTTGGGCAATTTCATAAATGTAGATATCAAAAATAGAAAGACACGAGCTACAAGTTTTAAGATCGATAGTGTCCCTTCCAGATCTAAGTGCTAGAATAAAATCACGCCCAAATTAAATAAAGAACGAGGTAGCATACAATTCCCAATCTGAGCGAATTACAAAAGACATGAACAAAACCGATCTATAGGAGAATGGCTCAAAAGATGATGAAGCATATTATAAGGGCACAGATTTCGCAGAAAACAAATCGACCAACTAAAACCACAAAAGAAACCTAAAAATAACAATCGATCCGCTCAGATCTCTACGACCAGCAAAAATGAGAAGGCAATCAAAAATGATCAAAAGAAATATAACATGAGTAGATCTAGAGGGAGGAGCAGGAATTTTACCCTTCGAGCTTCAGAAGTCTTCCTCTTCCCTCTTTTCTCGGAGCCGGTGGAAAAGGTTTCGACTTCTAATATTTTGAATTCACCAAAAATGTTTTTTTTAAATAATAATAATAAATGGTATAGCTATTTTAAAAAAAAACTAATTAATTTTTTCCCACTAAGATGCTCAGAGAAATAACTTAACTGCCTCAAATAAAAAAAAATTCAAAAAAAAAATTAATTCAATATTTATCCTTTCAAGATAGTCCACTCATAAATCAATTCAGTAAACATTTTGATAAAAATTACTGAAATATTTTTTCTATTTATAATTTAAAAATAAAATGGATATTTGCTTGGCCTTTCTTGGCTACATTAAATATTTGTATTTTAAAAAAACGTCGATGATTGTTTAATTGTCTTTTTAACACATTCTTTTGTGAATGCACATACGTGTGTAAAAATCATTACAATATATAAATAATTTTTTTACTATATTAAATGTCTTTTGTTTAATTTTTTAATAAATAATATTTTATGATTTATCCAAAATTATTCTAAGATTTGTATATGCTATCATATTTTTTTTTAATTTAAGTTCAGTTTTTCGAATAGGTTCATGTTGCATATCATCGATCTGATTTCATCCACGAAAGTTTTCTAAATTATTAAAGTAAATAAGGGAGGTTCATCCAAATATTATTACTCCACCGGACAAAATTTTTTTATAGTATACTACAGTTAAAATATAATCTTAGATAGTTAATTAATTTTTTATTTATTTAAAAGATCTAACCGTTATACGTGAAAAGGATTTTTATAGTCGAATCCTGATAAGACTAATATCTTTTCATGACTAATTTTAATTTTTTAATTTACTCTTTAATTTTTTTTTTTTTAATAATGTGGAAGATTCACGGAGGAACCATGACGACAGATTCTACCCGTCAATTGGAGATGAGATGGGCATTGAGCAACGGGAATGAAGTGAATCAGTGCGTTGTGTGACAAGATGGAGGTCTTGTATTTAGATTTTTTTAAAAAACATTATTAAAAGGATGTTGTATTTAAAAATAATTTAATTTATTCTATTTTTAATTTAGAAATTATATTATATATATATTTTTAATTAGTACTAGATATTCAGTTTACACCGATTAATCTTGAGTGGTTGATATTTATCCCATAAAATTTTTTTACCGGTTATTAGAATAAATCGAAAAATACTCACAATAAATGGTTCATTAGTCTAACATTTTTAGATCAACTATTTATTAAAAAAAATTATCTGTTAATTCACAAAGATTAAAATTATTGGATCGTAAAGTTCGCTAAAGGAGGTGAACAGCGATCTTCGAAAATCATTATCGAGTAAGCAGCGGAAACAGAAAACACAACGCTAACAAAACCAATTTTACTTAGTTCGGAGCCTTTGTCGACTCCTACTCCAAGGTCCGCACGTGATAGTGCTTTCGTTGAGCAATCACTAATAATTCGTAAAATGTTACACGATTGAGTACAAGAATTATAAAACAAAATAAACACCGACAACAAAAACAAGAAATTGAGCCGCAGGTTGCCGGAAGAGCTTCGTAGTGTCGCAGGAGCAGTGTGCAACAGAGCAATCGCAAAAGGAAGTTATGTATTTGCTCCAAGTGGAGGGCTCCTGATTTAGAAAGCTCCGGGCGCCTGGGCCGTGATGTTGGCCCAGCCAATCAGCGCGCTCCACGTTGTGACGAGATACACATTTTGTTCTCCGAGCGCCCGAACCCCTTTTTCCAGCAAAAGCTTTTTCTTGCAAGAAAAAGATTAGTCCGAGACAATAAACATTATACTACCTTGCAAAACAAAAGTTAGCACAAATATAATAAAAACAGAGTAGTAATTAGATTCTATCTCCTCAAGACCAGAATCTAGTCACGATCTCAACTTAGATTTTCAAAATGGATCTAAGTTGGATCGACGCCTAAGTTCCCTTCTCGGGAATGCATCCTCACAGTCACTCCCCTCTAGTGACTTACCTTACCTTACCTGCTAGGCGCTCGGTCAGCCCGTCGACCCATCTAGACTTTGTACCTGCTATCCGGTCAGCTTATCGACCTAGCTGGACTTTATGCTAGACATCCGGTCAGTCCATCGACCTATCTGGGCTTCGTGCCAGCTATCCAGTCGGCCCGTCGACCTAGCTGGGCATCGTGCCAGACATCCAGTCAGCCTGTCGACTTGTCTGGGCTTCGTGCCAGCTATCCGGTCGACCCTTTGACCTAGCTGGACTTCTCCTACACACTTGATCAAAGTGTTAGATCATAATTAAACTAACATAACCTACTTTGTTAATAATCAAAACTTGAGTTAGATTGTTAGTGCTAACCACACCAACATAATATATATATAATTGCGTGGTTGTGAATATTTTGTTCCAGCCAAGTGGGCTGAGTATAAGCTGCATGGTTATGTATATATTCCAACCGTGTATGATTGATATATATCTGTGGATGTATAATTGATTTAGATTATCTCCGGTACAAGGGATATGCTGTCGGATTTTACCTCTGGTTGGGACTCCTTTGCTGATGTGATAATTTATTAGTATCAGAGCCATAGGTTTATGAGTCATATTTCATGTGTTTTGGATTTCATGTTTTGGTTTTCTCGATGTGACTTGTTTTTTTAGGTTTTGGGACCAGGCAGCAGCAGGACATCTCCAAGCTATAGGAGGTATGTTGATATATTGTTATCATACATTTCTGTTAGTATATGCATTGTTGTTTATAATAGCTATGACATGTGTTAGTACTCTTTGTTAGTACCTGTCTAGTTGTTGTAGCATATATTACATGTGATGGGTCAACCACTGATCATGGTCGACCTTAATAGAGATCAAGGATTACAGTCTTAGGTGATTTTTCATATCATACCATCAGTAGTTTTAACTTCTGTTACTACTAGTTGGTTAGGAGTTGGAGGCATATATCAGTCTCTATTATTGTTAGCTTGTAGTGGATAGTACCTAAATATTTATGTTGACACAACTAGTAGAGTACCGATTTATTTTAGTTAGTTTCATCAGTAGATGATTGATTTACTCTTGTTTGATCGGTCAGTAGAAGACTGATTTACACTTGTCAACTTGGGTAGTCGTGGATCGATTTACCTTAGTCGCTTTGTGGAGGATTAATGTACTCTTGTTGGATTAGTTAGTGGATGATCGATCTATTTTTGGTTGGTTCGATTAGCAGGGGATCGACTTACTCTATTTTATAGGGATTCTGATATTTGGGTTATTTTGCTTAGTTAGATATATTGTAATCACATTTGAGTACATGACTTGTACCGACGTGGGAAAAAAAAACTGAATTAGCCGTATATCATTGTCGACTTGGTCAGTCTATAAAGGATCGATGTATCCTATTCCATGGGGTCATTGACCATAGACTATATGTACCTGGTCGGATGACTTAAAAGGAACATCGGATAGGTGATCCCAGTGATGTGGAAAAGTGTAGAGCTATCTGCTTAACACTTATGGGATACAACTGTTACTAGGGTGTATAACTTGGAGAGTACATTCAGTTACATGACTTGTACTGGCGTGAGAAAGTTGAAGATAGTTGCTTAACCTTTACATGATCAGGTACCACGTGAAAGAAGCAAATGATGATACTAGAGATCTAGGCATCACTTGGTGATTACTTTTAGGTGTTTGGAGAGAGAGTAATCCTCTACCTTTTTTGGTAGCATGATGGTTTATAAGACGATAATCAGTCGACTCGCCTAAGGTTGTTCCATGGGGGATCCTCACTCATGGACTGATCAGATATGATTAGATATCCTCGATCTACCTTGGGATTAGTAGAGTTTTATACTCATATCTCATGGATTGATTGTATCTCTACTATTTGGAGTGTTATTGATTATCGATTCAAAAATCAAGAGATACCTTAGATTTCAGTTGTGATATATTTTTGGTAGGATGGTAATATATTTCTATATCTCGCTAGTACCCCATAATGAGAGTGGGTCACTAGAAGATAGGTGTGTGAGGACATGACTGGTTTGTCTTACTTTAAGATATATGATAATAAATTTTTCTCATTAGATATAGTCTCTGTAGTGATACAACATAGACGTGCAATGTTGAACCATGGCAAGTATTTCTTTCTTTCTCTATTAGTTCTTTTGAACTTAGAGCATGGTTATTACTGATGATTAGGCTGCTTTACCTTGGATTGTCTATGATTGTTGTTTTCCTACTTGATACTTATGCTTGATTTTTGAGGTAAACTAGTTATGTTCTGTACAGTCTCATTTCTTGATTCCTGAACTCTATTGCATATACCCTTGTAGAGTAGGTAGTATAGGGATTGTCTGGTTGATTGGGTTAAATATGTTGATTATGTATATCTAGGTTGTGTGTACATATGATTGGTATGTGTTGTAGGAGTCCTATATTAGACTGTCCATTTGCAGGTGGTGTGTGTATACATGTCTAGTTAGTGTTATTGTAGGTTTCTTGTCGATTATACCTATGTGGCTAGGTGTACGTATCTGATTGTATTATTGGAGGTATCTTGTCGATTTAATCTGTGTTGTAGTATATGTATATCTGTTTGGTATATTATTGGAGGTATCCTATCGATTAAATCTGTGTTGTGGTTAAGTGTACGTATCTGATTGTATTATTGGAAGTATCTTGCTGATTATATCTATTTTATGGTTATACTCGTGTCTATTATGTTTTATTGGAAGTATTGTGTTGATTACACTCATGGTGTATATGTATATATGTTAGATGAGTATTATTGGAAGTGTATTGCTGATTATACCTATGTTGATATATGCACACGTGTTCGGTATGTATTGTTGGAGGTATCATACTGATTTATACCTGTGTTATGAGTGTGCTTGGTGTGTACTAATTGGAGGATTATGTCGATCATACCTATGTAGTGTGTGCACGTGTGTTGGGTGTATTATTGGTAGTATTATGAAGATTCTACCTATGCTGAGTGTCTACATTATGTCATTGACTGTATACCCTATCAACTATTTTTTTTCTACTGGTGAGTGGCCCATTACGATGTTGAGGGAGTTGACAGAGGATTTGATATGCTTACTAGGTTGTTATACCTTTGGCTGGCCATAGTGATTTGTCATAGAGTGAT
>JBBMJZ010413100.1:4283760-4293977 GCA_037833815.1 Zingiber zerumbet
TTCCTCTTCTTCTTCTCCAAGTAGGATCCGGCCACCACAAGAGTCTCCTTGAGAGTGATGAGGTTCGGCCACCAAAAGGAAGAGAAGAGAAGAAAAGAGGATGGTCGGCCACACCAAGGAAGAAAAGAGAGGAAGATAGAAGAGAGTTGATAAGTCTAGGGGTGTGATGTGCGTAGATTGTATACATTTGTTTAGCATGTTTTGACGCACATTCTTATATTTTATACATACTTTATCTATGCATTTTTATGCTCCTTGCTTTACTTTTAGAATAATTACTCTTCTTTGTTTAGAGTTCTGCTTTTGTGCATTTTCTTCTTTCAAGAGTCGAATTTGAAGAAGAATTGATGATCGTAGCCAAGTCTATAATCAAACGAAGGAAAAATGACACTTGCCATGAGTGCCACATGGCCATGCAAAGGGAAATAGCCTAGGTCGTGTGGTGATGATAGGGTCGTGCAGCATCTACAGCAAAAGGGAATGTCTTAGCTGTGTGGAGCTTACACGGTCGTGCCACCTTTTCAAGCCAGCCAGTACATGGTCGTGTATTGTTACACGGTCGTGCAGCCTTTCCAGAGCTAAAGAATGACATGGTCGTGTATACCACACGGTCGTGTGGTATTTTCAGAGACGAAGATTGACTAAGCCGTGTGGATCTGCTTGGCCGTGCAAGCCGGCCAGAACAAAGCATGGCACGGCCGTGTGGGAGTCACATAGTCGTGTGACCTTGGCCAAGGAGGGAACTGGCAGGGTCATGTGAATCTCACACGATCGTGTCCTGGGTCGTGTGGTACCCACATGCCCTCTTCTATATAAAGGGTCTCTCCCTCTCTGAAAGGGGAAGCTCTCCCTTTAGAGAGATCAATTCTTGGGCATGGTTCCTAGCATTCAAGAGGCATTTTCCATCCAAGATTCTACTCCAAGAGCATTGGATTGGTTCCGAAGATCACTTGTCATCCTTAGATAAGCATTTCCTTTCTATCTTCTTGATTTGGATCAGAATGTTTACGATCTTTTTATCTTTGGTTCTTTTCTTGTGTTCTATGGAGTAGATTTCATTGTTCTAGGATGGAGGGAGTATTTGTGATATAATTGATGTGGGATTTCAAGGATTTTCCATCTTCTTGATTCAATGACATTGTTATGTTTTGTATCAAGTTAATCTTGTATGGATTGTTGTGTTTTGTGCCTAATTATCATTCTTGATTGGTTGTTTGTATTTCTTGTGAAATCTTGTAGAAGAATTCTCTAGATTGTATTGTCGCAGGGCGTTGTGACAGGGCTGTTCCATTAAACGGACATTTAGGGGATTACTTTGAGGGGTGAAGCAGGAATCTACAAAGAAGTAGGATGGATTGATGTGTTGAATTCTATATCTTAATATGAATTAATTAGTGATGTGTTTCTATGTTGTATGACTGCGGGGCATCATGACAGGGTTGCCCCCATTAAATGGGCTTCATAGAGATCATAACTATTTGATTGCTTAAGGTTTAGATAAGAGTCCTTGACCGGTGTTTTCTGCAGGAAATAACCGATAACTTCTTACAAATACATTTCAATTGAGGGTAGGATTGGTAGATCATTTCACATTAATGAGTATCACAAAGAAACCAAATCTCCTAGAACCTTAACAAAACTAAGTTTCTGCATTTAACCTTTTACTTCTATTCTTTAATTGTTTCTTAGATCATATAATCTTTTGATTCGATTGTTTAGCTAACCCGCTTTGAGACATCTTTAGTGGTTATAACCAGTCCCTATGGATTCGATATTCTTTTTATTACTAACGACGTAACTCACTTGTGGTTCATAACAACTGCATTGGGCATATCCCTGCATTTCCAACACATATCACAAAGGGTAGTGGCTACACATAAGCATCTGGAGGATACTCAAATAGAGAGACTACAAAATGCTACCATGACAGATACATACAAGTCCCTCTAACATGATGCATCAAGATTGAGTGACGTTGAACATAGCTTTGTATGCAACGGGTGAAGGTAAACTATTTCAAATAGGTTGACAAAAATTCTTCTTTATTTCATGTTCTTGTGAAGCGAAACAATCAAAGGAATGTGATCATAGTTGTAGAGAAGCTAGATGGGCAACTCACCACATCATTTGCGAAAGTTATGACAACTTTTATGGACCACTTATAAGATCAAGAAAAACTCTAGAGGGGGTGAATATCACATATTGATTTGTCATGGTTTTTGAAAAGTATGAAGTGGAAATAAAATAAAGATAAGCACAATACTAACACCTTTATTTTTACTTAGTTCATAGCTTGTGCTTCTAGTCCAAAGCCAGCGATTGTTGATCGGTTCCAATGGGCAATCCACTAATAACCTTTTCCTATGATGACCAATTCGGAGGCAAAGGTTCGATGAGTACATAGAAAATCTGAATATGTAAAACAATTGACAATATTTAAACACAATAACAATACCAACAACTGAAAAGTGTAGAAGCTTGAAAGTTATTGTCAGAGTAGTGTTTTAGCGTTATAACAAAATTTTGAAGCAACACGAGAGTCATTTGAGCATAGAAGATGTTATTCTGAGTTGTTAGTCGAAGGATTCTTTTATAAGACATTTTAGGCTCCTAGAATCCTTTCTGGGTGCCTCCAGCATGGTCTATTTGATCCACCTTTGTCATAGTTTATCCCTATTTGAGCACGTTGATCCTTTCTATATGCTTGTATAGGGATCTTTTGTGAAAAACAATAACATACGCAGTAGAAAAATGATTCCTCCAGAGATCCAAGTGAATACCGTATATATGTTTGTCTACTCTATCAAGATAGAATAGTTACTTTTATTGCATGAATGGTACAATCATGGTAGCAACTTTGATTTGGTATATCTCAACACAATCAGAATGGTCATGCCTCTATGGTATCCACATGAGCATGTCCCTGTGAATCATCTCACGAACACCGGAATTGGAGAATGTCACACCTCCTTTCTTGCTACTAACGAATTCAAGAAGAAGAAGAAGAAGAAGGGGAAAAAGAGACTCACTCACCTTCTCATCTTGCTAGAGATGACTACTTAAGGTGGCAATGAATGACAACCCAGCTTTTCACCTTCTTAAAGACCCTCTTTAAGAGATGGCTATTAAGGTGATATAAAGAAACCAATAACTCTTCATCTTCTCCACCATCTAAGATGAGATGACTATTAGTGTTTCTCTTGTTGGGCTCTTGGTTGGGTTGGGCTTTAAGGTCCAAAACTTATTTCAGGATTAAGGTTTAAACCCATATTATTTTAGTTAAACTAAAATAAACCAATCTCCAAGTCAACATGCTCTTTATGTCTGACCCAATAAGTTATCATAACATTTGCAATGTCTTTAAAATAATATTTTAGATACATAAGTAATTAGTGACATCTAGCAATGCATCATTGTTACCCAAGTAATAAGAATGTCGAGATTCAACTTAACCTTTCTATGTTTATTTTCTTATATGACTTGATCCTTCTATCCGTGATATCTAGATTGATCGATGAGGCATAAGTTGTGTCATCCTTTTCTCAATCATTGTGTTTCTTGATCTCCAAGTAGACTCACTTAACCAAATGAGCTCAATATCTTATATTGACTTATTGGAGCATGGTCATGCATTTTAGTAGTCCTACTTAATCAATTAGCCCACAGATATCACTTCCATCATGTGGAAGAGATAGATCCAATCTATATCACTCATATCCCTCCACATAATTTATTGCATATCTAGTAATTGACTTTATAGTCCACCTTGTTACAGGTGATATTTACCAAAACCAAAGTACACAACTTCTTATGTAGGAAATCGTAGTGACTTTAGATCTAAGAACTATTCATTACCAATATTAACTATGAGAATATTTATGATACTCATATAACGATCTATGAAATATTTTCATGGCGGGTCAATTTATATACCCATGTGTCAACTTGATATATTATATCCATGACTTATTAGATTAAGTCATCAATTTACCTACATACTAGTCTCAATGTATTAATATTATCCTTGTATATTAATACTTGACTAAGAATAGTTAAAAATAGTATTCTATATATATTTACAATCTCCCACTATCAATTTAATCAATTGATATATTATAAACTAGAATCTACTACTTTAGGATATTATTATACTTATTCATCTAGCATAGATTTAAAGTAAATATAATAACCATAAACTTTAGCTTTATTAATAAAATATGATACAAAAGTTTCCTTGTCAATTATCTCATAATTGGTTCTAAGGGCTAATATAACAACTTAGACTACTGATGTAGTGAGATTTGATCAAAGCTCTATCTGGCTGCAACTTATCCTTCTATAGATGCTTGTATCCCTTTCAAGTGCCTAGATGCTAACATGCGCTAGACAATCAGAGATTGTCACTTAATCAAGACGTGTAGCTAAGTTTCAACATTCCTCAACGCCTAGATTCCATCCAGACACCTAGACATCCAAGCGCCTAGAATCCATCTGGTTACCTGGATTACCTCAACTATGAACAATGTCTGATTTCATATCCTGCATCGTAGAGTTACCACAAATGAATAGAATATAATATTTAAGCATAAAATAATTTGATAGTTTGACGACTATCCGGTCTTGACTTTTGGATTTCCAGTTAAACCCTAGGTCAGACCGACGCCTACTATTTTCTTTTCTGAAATGTGTCCTAACCCACTCCTCTTAAGAGAGATTACTTGACTTACCAAGCATCCGGTCCTCCAAACCTATTTGTGTAGGATTGAAAGCGCTAGAGGGGGTGAATAACGCACGTGGTTTTCATGTTCGTTTAAAAGTCAGAGAGGCAAACACAGTGGAATAAAGAAAGAAATGAAAAAATAAACAATGCTAACATGACCAAGTTTTACCTAGTTCGAAGCTTGTGGTCACTCCTACTCTAAGGCCCGAGATTATTGATCACTTTCATTAAACAATAACTATCAATTCAAAAAAGTACAAGTAGAGATTTATAATATTTAAATAATTGTAATAATTTAAATGTACCGACAACTATAGATTTGAAGAATCATGCCTTTGGTCGTCGGAGCAACGTTTTGGCATCATACAGTCATTTCTGGAGCAGCGCGCAAGAGAGAAAGTCATTCAGATTGTTGTGTTAAAGCTACCGGTCTAACCCTCCTTTTATAGCCCCATCCGAGCGCTTGCCTCCTAGGTGCCTGGAGTGTGCTAACATGGCAAGCTCTTGTCAAAACTTCATCCTGAAAGTTTATCCATGTTCGGGCTCTCAAACCTCCTCGGGATGCCTGGACCTCTAACGTGGGTCGGCTAGTCGTTGTGCTCCAACTCAACGTGATGATGAGATTTCGTTTATCTGAGCGTCTAGAGCAACTCTGGGCACCCAGACTACCTGGGTGCCTGGCCAGGCACCCTCCCAGGGGTGGTCCCTAGTCGAAGCTTACTCGGACGCCCGGAGTCCGGGCGCCTGGAGCAACTCCGAGCGCCTGGAGTCTCGGAACCCAAAGCCCTTTTGAGTGCCCAAACCACCTTTTTCCAACTTTTGTATTTCTACAAAAAAGAGTTAGTCCAAGCAGTAATATATATATAAAGAATAATTTTGACAGATTTCAGACTGTCCTGTCCTAACTTAGAGTTTCGCTGAAACTCTAGGTCGAACAACGCCTACTGTTCTCTCTTTGGGGAACACATCCTCACCTACTCCTCTTAGGAGAATTTACCTTTTGCCAAATGGTCCCACAGACCATTTGGACTTTTGACTTTTGCTCAATGTCTGAGACATCAGGACTTTCTACTAGACGTCCAATCCTTGACTCGTCTAATATAATATTCCACCTAGTGTCTGCGACCCCTAGGACTTTCACCTATCATCCTCGACTCTAAAATTTTGCCCATTGTCCTCAAGCTGCCAAGACTTTACCTAGTCCTTTGGATCAGGACTTCGTTGTCTAACCGTAGTTAAGATTTTCCACCTTTTGCCTAGCATCAACTAGGACTTTCACTTTGCCTAAGATCACTTAGGACTTTCCTGCATACTTAGTTTAACTTATTTGAACAACAATAACACTTAACTTAGAACTATTTTCCATTATCAAAACTCATATTTGATCGTCTAGTGATCCCTACACCAACAATTTAGACTTCCTGCTCGACATCCAATCCTTCAACCCATAGGACTTCCTCTGATATTCAGTCCTTGTTAACCCATCAACCTACTAAACATCTAGTTCTATGGACCCATCTAGACTTCCCGCTTGGTGTATTTTATCTGCCAAGACTTTTGTCTAGTATCTGGTGTAGCTAACCTACTAGGCTTTCCTTTGCTTAGTATCCAGTTAACTTGACCACTAGGACTTTTGCCTAGTATCACAGGACTTTTACCTGCCTAATCTTACTAAGACTTTTTGGTTGAGCTACTTACACAGTTAGTCAATATCATTAGAACACCATAACCCTTAACTTTAAATATTTGTCAATTATCAAAATATAGGTTCGATTATCTAGTGCTTCTAGTACCAACAAGCTCTCCATTTTTTTATTTATGACAACCTAGTTCAATGTTAAGTAAGACATAGTACTTTAATGAAAATATTAACACTATTTTTAACAAGTTAACATGTAACGAAAACACTAAAAACATTTTAATAAGTTAATAAAAACATGTAAATATTTTCAAAATAAAATAGTAAGAAGTTTTCAAAAATGATCCCCCTTAAATAAAACTCTCCCCCTAAAATAGACATTTGAAGACAATTTTAAAAGTAAACTCTTGCTTTTGAAAACATACTTTAACTTTTAACTTATCTTTTCTCCCCCTTGACATATATCAAAAAAAACTAATAGAGAAAAAATAAAAATTTTGAAAACTTTTTCAAAAGATAGATAACTTTTGTTAAAAAAAATAAAGATAGATAATTTTTCAATAAAATTTTAAAGGTATACAAGTTTTGAAAGAAAAAAAAAATCAAAGATAGAGAGAAATTTTCAAAGATGAAAAAAATTTGAAAGTCTTTTAAACGAAAATAATTTTGAAAAAAAATATATTACAAGTAAACACTTTGAAAATATTTTACAAAGAAATAAAATTATGAAGAATATTTTGCAAGTAAAAAAGTTTTGTAAACCTTTGTTAGATAAACAATTTGAAAAAGGATTTTTATTAGTGAAAAAAATTGAAAAATATTTTGCAAAATTTTAACTTAATTAAAAAAATTTACATATAATCCCAAAGTCTAAGTATGTTTTAAAAATATAAATCATGTATTAAATTATTCTTATCAAAATATTTAAATTTCTTTATAAGCTGACTATCAGAAGATAGTAGTTTGCACTCAATTAGTCAAGTTATTGGAAAATATAACTGATCCTAGGTTCTTGAGTTTTAGTTTTGTAAACTTCAATCTATCTTCAATCATGTATTTAGAGTATCAACTATTCAACATCCATTGGTCCAAATATTTATGTTCATAAAACATTTGATTTAGATCCAACTTATAGGGATTTTAAGGTAGGTTGATTGATTTCAACTACTTATTTTTCATCTTATCCATTCTAAATTATCAAACATGTTAGTCTTATTGGTTCTTTGTGAGATGGTTTTAATTAATTAGATTAATTATAAAGTTAATATTATTTAATAAAGTTTTAATTTATCAATTAAGATTTAATTATAGAATTATTAAGGTGTATTTAAATTAATTTAGGTTTAATTGAATTTCATAGTTTGATTAAAATTCAAATTAAGTTAATTCAAAATTAACTTTAAGTTAAAGTTAAAATTATTAATTAATTTAATTAAATAGTTCAGCATTAATTAAGTTAATTAACAAAATTAGGTTTATTAATAATTAAGTTTTAAGTTATAAAATTACTCAATTAAACTTTAGGTTAAGTTTAAATTTAATTGATTAACATAAGTTAATAATTAGATTGAATTGATTAGTTTTGAATTAATTAAGATTGAGTTCATTAAGTATAATTGCAAATTTTTAATTAAGTTTGATTAAATTGATTAATTAAGTTAATTATATTAATTAAACAAATTTTGAATTTAGCATTTTACTTAAGTTAGTTTTGTGAATTTATTTTAAACAATTAATTAAAATTAACTTAACTAAGATTTAATTGATGAAATTTTAATTTTATTTTGAATTCAATTTAATGTTTAGTTAAGATAACTAGTTTAGGATTAATGAAATTGGATTAATTAAATAGATTTTTGATTAATTAAGTAATTAATTTTGGATTGATTAATTGAATTAGTTCCTTTTGGATTAATTAATAATTAAAAATTTAATTTAATTAGTTAGATCATTTAGAATTTAATTTAGTTTTGGTTTAATTTAAATTTATTAGTTAGTATAAATTTGATTAAGTTTAAATTTTAAATTATTTATTTAGGTTAGGTTTAAGTTAAATTAAGTTAGATTTATGAATTAAATTTGATTATTTAAGTTAGATTTTATTAATCAAGTTTAGTTAATTGATTTCGAATTAATTAAGCTTTTAATTTAATTTTCAGTTTAATAAGTTGATTTTTGCATTAAATTCAAGTATATTAAGTGAAATTGTGAATTTTTAATTAAGTTTCAAGTAATAAATTGATTTCATTAAGTTTTAATTAAACTAATTGATGAAAAGTTAATTAATTTAGGATTTATTAATAATTGTTAATTAAGTTGAATTAATTAAATTACTTATTTAACTAACTAAGATTAAGTTAGATTAAAAACTTTAATTTAATTGATTGATTCAATGAATTAGATTAGGTCAACTAATTTTTAATTAAGTCCAAAATCCATCTCACCAATTTCTATATTTTTAATTAGGGAATCTTATAGATTTTGTAAGATGTTTGTTAAATTTATATGGAGAGACACAAGGACTTTCTTGGGTATCAAAGTAACGACCACTTTCTAAAACAAAGTTGATTCGTGAAATTAAACATTTAGTTAATCTATTAGAAAAATCCTGATCTAACTAGTATAGAATATGGCGAAGTAGTTTTAGTTAGTTCTACTTAGATGAGCATACCTAGTAGGATCTCCTTATCTATCTGACTATTAAACCAAGTTTCTCTAACATACTATCATCTCGCCTGATCTTGGTACTATGTGAGACAAGTATCAAACATGGCTAAGTCCTTATCTAACCATTCTAAGTTAAGAAGATAATAAAATAAAGCAGCAAATCAACCAAGTATACAAATTTATCTAACAAACAAAATAGTTTTTCTATTGGCTCCCCTTAGATCATAACCTCGATAGGATCTATCTGTTAGTATTAGCCCTAGTATCAATTATAAGATGATTGATAGAGTATTTTTTATATCATATTTTATTAATTAATATGAGGGTAAAGTTGGTTATTATATTTATTTTAGTTCAGTGTTAAATAAATAAATATAATAATGTCCTAGGGTAATAAATTCTAGTCTACAGCATATCAATTGATTGAATTGATAATGGGATATTATAGATATATAGAATGATACTTTTAACTATTTCTATTCAAGCATTAATATAAAAGGGTAATATTAATGTGTTGAGACTAGCATATAGGTAAATTGATGACTTAATCTCACAAGTCATAGATATAAGATATCAAGTTGATACATGGGTATATATTAGAGAATATGTACTAAATTGACCCATCATGAAAATATTTTATAGATCATTATATGAGTGTTATAAATATTCTCATAGTGAATATTAGTATGAATAGTTCTTAGATCTGAAGTTACTACGGTTCCCTATATAAGGAGTTGTGCACTTTAGTACCGGTAAATGTCACCTGTAATAAGGTGAACTATAAAGTCAATTACTAGGTATATAATAAGTTATGCAGAAGGATGTGAGTGATATAGATTGGATATATCCCTTTCACAATGTGGAAGTGATATCTATGGGTCTGTTGATTAAGTAGGACTACTAAAATATATGAGCATGCTCAAATAAGTCAATATGAGATATTGAGCTCATTTGGTTAAGTGAGTCTACTTAGAGATCAAAAAATACAACGATTGATAAAAGGATGACACAGTCTATGTCTCATCGATCAATCTAGATATTACGAATAGAAGAATCAAGTCATACAAGATAATAAGCACAGAAAGATTATGTCAGATCTTGACTTTCTCGTCACTTGGGTAGCAATGATGCATTGCTAGATATCACTCATTGTTTATGCATCTAAAATAGTTTTAGAGACATTACCAACGT
>JBBMJZ010413100.1:4299943-4311045 GCA_037833815.1 Zingiber zerumbet
TAACATTGTCCCTGAATGTTAATACTCGACTAGGAATGATTAAGAGTAGTGTTCCCTATATCATCTCACTATCGATTTAACCAATCGATTGATATAGGTAAGAACCTTCTACTCAAGGACGCTATTATACTTAATTATTTGACACCAATACAAGTAAGTATAATAACCATAACAAATACCTTTATATACATAAGAATATGAGTCCATATAATAATCATCTAATGATTAACTTTAAGACTCTAACTAACAGCTTAAACAATCAAAGCTGCAAACTCATAGCAGCTTTTAGGGAATTGAAAAGTGAGCATGACTTAAACAATCAAAGCTGCAAAACTCAGAGCAGCTCTAAAAGCACCACCATCATAATGTAGTCGTATTAATTTTTGAGACTGAAGGCTAACACGGTGGCTCTAACAACTTAAAAAAGGGGCATCCTAATTCTCTTACTTTTCAAGTTCATAATTTAAACTTTACAAAATCAACTATCACCAAGACAGAGGTTAGAAGTTCATATACAAATTAATTCAGGATTAGTCAAAGCATTTAGCATGATATCCACTTGAATAGTATGAATAACTTAAGATACTATGGGCTTAGAAGAGTTTTGGATACCTGATGTCAAAAGCTTTCTTTAACTTTCCTTCATTATCAAATCATATAACCTGAGAAAAAGATAACAAACAAACTATCACATGCTCAAACACAAAACATTAGGGAATGGATACTAATAAGAAGGAATTATCACCTCATATATTGATTATCTAAATTATCTTCACTACAAAAAAAATAGTCTTTTAGGGACCAAGGTTTGCGATATTTTTTTTTTCGTCTTAAAATTTTCAACAAATTTTGAGATAAAAAAATAAATTATTGTAAATTAGCAACGAATTTAACAACGAAAATTATTCGTCGTAAAGTAGCAATAAAAATAATTTGTCGCTAATTTTGTTGCAATTTAATGACAAAAATAATATTTTATTGCAAATTCTACGGCTAATAAAACTTGTGTCGCAAAAAATACGATGAAAATATTATTCGTTGGAATCTCTCAACAAATATATAATTCGTCGTAATTTTACAACAAATTTAATTTGTTGCAAAGCCTTTTTACATAGATTTTTACTGAGAATTTACAACGAATCCGTAAATTGGTTGCAAATTTGCAATGAAATTGTAGATTCGTTGCAAATTTACAATGGATCCGAGAATTCATTGTAAATTTACAATGAATTTATAAATTCGTTGTAAATTTACAATGGAATTATAGATTTGTTGTAAAAATTATTTTTTAAAAAAATAGTTCTATATTGGTAAAGAGATAAGGAAATATCAAATTGTAATCAATTAAGCTTTAAAGAAAATAATAATACCTTTTATCATCACAGAGAATGTCGTTCCTCCATTATGACTTTATCTGACCCAAAGAACATGTAATCAAAAGTAGGGTTGAGTATTTGATTTAAATCGAATCGAATTAATTGATTTTTCAAATTAATTAAACCAGTCAAATTTTTCAATAAAAATTGAATAAATCAAACCCATAAATAACACTTAATTCAGTCAAAAATCAAATTAATTATTTTTTTTTTAAAATAATAGAGATTTAATCAAAAATGAAATTGTTGTTTTTTCATTCTACAAGAGATTTAATTACATGTTTAATTTTTTATATTCAGTGTGTTTCTTCTGTTTATATTAAACTAAGAGAAAATGTGAAATTATTTTTTTTTTACTGAAATCACATTTTGTAAAAAAACAAAAATTAAGCGTAGTGCGGGAAATAGCTTTTACTCCTTTAGAGAAAAGTTGTCTTTTTTTTTTATATCCACATTTTCATTGACCAAGACTATATTCTCTGTGATTTTCCATGAAGCCCCAAATATTAGAAATTTCAAAAAATATTTTCTGAGAAAAATCCACAAATATCATATTAAAAAACTTGACCTTTTCATTCTACTTATTTGTTCAAATTTTTGACTCAAAAGTATAAAAAGGCAAATCAAATATTATGTCTTCTAAATTGTTAACACATAGTCCACTTATTCCACATTTTTCAACTTTTAAGGAAACACATATATCTTTTCATTACCTAGTAATAATCTCATATGAATATGTATCACTTTAAAGCACACGAAACTTGTAGCTCTCCATAGAGATGAAAAGAAAATCCATTAGTTCACCCTATACAAATGACAAACGAGAGACAGAGTTAATACAAAACTAATTTTTCAAAAGGAAAAAAATGTCAACTCTAAATAGACTAGCATGTGGATGAAAGTGTTTAGGTTTAAAATTCTTCCGATGATCATTTTTGGATCATGAATATTACAATTTTGCTTTAATATTTTGTCTTTAAAAATGAAATATACATATTAAACCGATAAATTAGGGATGAATATCGATTAAAATTGAATCAAATTAATTGACTTTTTCAAACTAATTAAATCAATTAAATTTTTAATAAAAAATAAATAAATCAAATTGATAAAAATATCAATTAATTCGGTAAAAAAAATTAATTTACCGAATTTTTTAAAATAATAAAAGATTTAATCAAAATCAAAATTGATTTTTTTATTCCACGGAAGATTTAATTACCAATTTAAGTTTAACCGAATAAGAAATCTTAAAATAGAAACTGAATTCAATTAATTGAAACAACTGATTTTTTTTTAATGAATTACAGAATTAATCGAACTGAATTTTTAAATTATATGGACTCGATATGTTTGCTCGGTTTATATAAGGTAATAGAGAATGTAAAATTGATTTTTTTTACTGAAATATTTTTTTTACTGAAATCACATTTTGTAAAAACAAAAAAGATTTTAAATGTTAAGTGTAACAACTTATAAAAAGGGCATCCTAATTCTTTTAATTTTCAAGTTTATGATTTAGACTTTACTAAATCAACTATTACCAAGACAGACATTAGAAGTTCATATAAAAATCGAAGCATTTAACATGATATCCACTTGAATAGTATGAATAACTTAAGACACTATGAGCTTGGAAGAGTTTTGGATACCATGTCAAAAGCTTTCTTTAACTTTCCTTCTGTATCAAATGGTATAACCTAAGAAATAGATGACAAACAAACTATCACACCGAAAATTTTTAAAATTTTGTTTGATTTATATTAAGCTAAGAGGGAATGTGAAATTAAATTTTTTTACTGAAATCATATTTTGTCAACAAAAATTGAAGTGTAGTGCAGGAAATAGCTTTTACTCATTTAGAAAAAAAAGTTATCTTTTCTCGAATATCCATATTTTCAATGACCATATTCTCTGTGATTTTCCATGAAGCCCCAAATATTAAAAATTCCAAAAAATATTTTTCAGTAAAAATCCATAAATATCATAATAAAAAAATTGACCTTTTCATTCTCCATATTTCTTCAAATCTATGAGTCCTGAAAGTCTAAAAGGCAAATCAAGTATTATGTCTCAGATGAATATGCATCTCATTAAAGCACACGAAACTTGTAGCTGTCCATAGAAATGAAAAGAAAATCCATTAATTCACCCTATACAAATGCCAAACGAGAGATAGAGTTAGACTAGCATGAGGATGAAAGAGGTTAAATGTTGAAATTCTTCCGATGATCAATTTTGGATCATGAATATTGCAATTTTGCTTTGATAGTTTGTCTTCAAAAATAAAACATACATATTAAACCGATAAAAATAGGGATGAGTATTGATTAAAATTGAATCAAATTAATTGACTTTTTCAAACTAATTAAATCAATCAATTTTTTTTTAATAAAAATCAAATAAATCAAATTGATAAAATATCAATTAATTCCGTCGAAAATTTAATTAACTGATTTTTTTAAAATAATAGAAGATTTAATCAAAATGAAAATTATTTTTTTTAATTAACAGTTTAAGTTTAACTAAATAAGAAATTTTAAAATAGAAATTGAATTCAATTAATTGAAACAACCAATTTTTTTAATGAATTACCGAATTAATCGAACTGACTTTTTAAATTTGTATGTTTGTTCGGTTTATATCAAGGTAAGAGAGAATGTGAAATTAATTTTTTTTTACTAAAATATTTTTTTTTACTGAAATCACATTTTGTAAAAAATAAATAAATAAATAAGTGTTAAGAAAAATTGTCTAATACTGTGACTCTAACAACTTAAAAAAATGGCATCCTATTTCTCTTACTTTTTAAGTTCATGATTTAGACTTTACTAAATCAACTATCACCCAGATAGAGGTCATAAGTTCATATAGAAATTAATTCAAAAGTAGTCAAAGCGTTTAGCATGATATCCACTTGAATACTATGAATAACTTAAGACATTTTGAGCTTGGAAGAGTTTTGGATACCATGTCAAAAGCTTTCTTTAACTTTCCTTCCGTATCAAATGGTATTCCGTATCAAATGGTATAACCTAAGAAAAAGATGACAAACAAATTATCACACCGAATAAAAAATTTTAAAATTGAAATGGAACTCAATTAACTGAAACAACTTTTTTTTTTTAATAAATTACCAAATTGATAGTATTGAATTTCTAAATTATATCGATTCGGTGTATTTATTCGGTTTGTATTAAGCTATGAGGGAATGTGAAATTAATTTTTTTTACTGAAATCATATTTTGTCAAAAAAAAATTTAAGTGTAGTGCAGGAAATAACTTTTACTCATTTAGAAAAAAAATTGTCTTTTCTCAAATATCCATATTTTCATTGACCACGACTATATTCTCTGTGACTTTTCATGAAGCCCCAAACATTAGAAATCCCAAAAAATATTTTCAGTAAAAAACCACAAATATCATAATAAAAAAATTGACCCATTCATTCTCCTTATTTGTTCAAATCTATGAGTCCTGAAAGTCTAAAAAGGCAAATCAAGTATTATGTCTTCTATATTGTTAACACGGAGTCCTCTTATTCCACATTTTTCAACTTTTAAGGAAACACATATATCTTTTCATTACCTAGTAATAATCTCAGATGAATATGCATCTCATTAAAGTACACGAAACTTGTAGCTGTCCATATAAATGAAAAGAAAATCCATTAGTTCACCCTATACAAATGTCAAACAAGAGATATATATAGTTAATACAAAACTAATTTTTCAAAAGGCAAAAAAAATGTCAACTCTAAATAGACTAGCATGAGGATGAAAGAGTTTAAGTGTTGAAATTCTTCGGATGATCGTTTTTGGATCATGAATATTGCAATTTTGCTTTGATATTTTGTCTTAAAAAATGAAACATTCATATTAAACCGATAAAGTAGGGATTAGTATCGATTAAAATCGAATCAAATTAATTGACTTTTTTCAAACTAATTAAATCAATTAAATTTTTTAATAAAAATCAAATAAATTAAATTGATAAAATATTAATTAATTCCGTCAAAAATTTAATTAACCAAATTTTTTAAAATAATAGAAGATTTAATCAAAATCAAAATTAATTTTTTTATTCTACGGGAGATTTAATTACCATCGAATTGACTTTTTAAATTATATTGACTCGGTATGTTTGTTTGGTTTATATCAAGGTAAGAGAGAATGTGAAATTAATTCTTTTTACTAAAATATTTTTTTTACTGAAATAATATTTTGTAAAAAAAAAAATTTTAGTCTTAAGAAAAATTGACTAATACTGTAACTCTAACAACTTAAAAAAAGGCATGCTAATTCTCTTACTTTTCAAGTTCATGATTTAGACTTTACTAAATCAATTATCACCAATACATATGTCAGAAGTTCATATAGAAATTAATTCAGAAGAAGTTAAAGCATTTAGCTATAGATTATTCTAAATACATAAAAGACGAATTAAATAAAGTGATAAAAATTTACAGTGATCTCTTGCATATCCATAATTGGCAATGACGAAACTCACTATCGAAAGAGCTATCACAGGATCGGAAAGCCCTCCACGATTCCACAAACTAAATCTCACCGCCTCAGATGTCCTCTTCTTCTCTATGCGTTGCGCACTTTTGCTTTCACTACGCTCGCAGCTTTTTCCACCCTCTGATGATCCTTGGACGCACCATTTATAAAGGGAAATGACCCAGTGGCAAAATGGACTTTTCCATTTAAAAGTAGTGCGGAACATGGGCATGTTCCCACATCCCCACTCTCCCCATTTCCTACATCTCCCACTCGTCCAAGGTAAGTCACTGAGACTAATTCATTCAGGTAAGTCATAAAGACTTAATAAGTTACATAGACTATTAGAGAGTTTGGTCACATAGACCATATAAGAACATCTAATCCATACTTAGAGAAAATGGTTCGTGTGACAACAAGCACACTAAGCAACAGTTGCCAAAAAGATTATTACACCTTTACTTAGCCGCTCTTTGAGCAATCAATGCTAAGAAAGTTGTTACACTTTACTTAGTCGCTCATATAAATTAGAGACACACTCTGTATGGCACATAGCCTCTTTCCTGGTGGTACATAACCTTTATCAAGGATCCATCCAATCTTCAAGTGGCACATAGCCATTATCTTGAAGATATCCATGCCTTGCTATTTACCCAGATTAAATAATTTTTATTTACATCAATATGAACATCTCTAATCCCTTATAATGACCATTATGTCAAAAGCATGTTCCATATCTAATATTCACATTCATTTCTATACATAACATAAATGGGTCGACCAGTAAATAACATCAAAAGATGTAAATATATTTAATCTTCCTTTTTAGCTAGAATATATTCATTTTAATTAGTCGCTTTCCTAGTTTTGCTCCATAGATCGAATCATCCATAGTTATAGGATACACGCTAAAGTAGCAGACACTGATTAAAACTTCAAGTAAACAGCTAAATAGTCACTAAGGTAAAAAATTGAGATTAACTTATAATCTCAAAGGTCTCATATAGTAGAGAAACAGAGATTCATTCTCCTACTACCCTTATTTTTGCAATAGCAGAGTGGTATGAATCACATGCTACGATGTTATTCTCTTTACTAAAAATAGTGCATGTTTTTCTCAAATTTTAACATCATACAGATTTCAATCTAGACATACCTAATGTCTAATCCTGATTTCAACAAATGAATTTCAATCTGGCCTTAAGCAGATTTAGTAAATGGTGAGTATATTTACTCTGATTATTACATTAATGATCTCATCTTGACACAATTATTAAGGTGACCTTAACTTATAGGTATGTCTCTATTCACAGCTATATAAGTTATCCCATAAGTAACAGTCTTACCTCTATTTATATTTAACAAATAGAGATGATTGTCTATGTGAGTGGACCAATCTCAATCTGCCAACATGCTTATCAAGATTTTTTTTTCAAATGTAACAAAGACAAATACACTAAATAGATGACATTTTACAATGTGTTACATTTTAAGAAGTCACAAAGACTTCTCATATCCTTGAAATGATTTTTTAGTTAATGACTTAGTAAAAGGATCTGCAAGCATAGTACGTATAGGGATATACTCAAGAATTATCATTTTCTTGTCCACAATATCCCTTATAAAATTATTCTTAATTTTATATGCTTGTCTTTCCTGTGATATTTGGGATCTTCAGCTTGAATGTTATAGTACACTATAACATGGCTCCCACTGTCCTTAGCAATATTCAAATACTTCAAGAACCTTTTCAACCAGACAAATTATTGCACAACTGATGCGCACGCCACACAACTTCCATTGTTGACAAGGCTACACAAACCTAGCCATATAGCTTCTATTATCGACAAGGCTACACAAGCCAAGCCACACAGCTTCCATTGTCGATAAGGTTACATAAGCCCGCTTTTTGCTATTTCATGAGATGACACCACCATTTAACAAGAAAGTATAGCCAGAAGTGGATTTTCTGTCATCAAGGTTACACAAGTCAAGCCACACAGCTTCCATTGTCGATAAGGCTATATAAGCATGCTTTTTGCTATTTCATGAGATAACACCATCATTTAACAAGAAAGTATAGCCAGAAGTGGATTTTCTGTCATCAAGGTCCCTCGCCTAATTTGCATCTGTGTAGTCACTCAGACTCATCTTAGATCCTTGAAAATAGATACATAATATGTTGTCCTTTTGAGGTATTTAAATATCCTCTTCATTGCTTTCCAGTGTCTCGATCTTGAGTTTAACTAGAAACGACTGACTAAGCCAACACCATAGCTTATATCAAGATAAGTACACAATATAGTGTATATCAAACTACCAATAGAACTGACATATGGTATTACCTTCATTTTGGATATTTCTTCAAGAGTCTTAGGATACAATGTTGCAATCCGACATATTGAAGTGTTGTAGCATCTTAGCGATATAAGCCTCTTGAGATAAACTCAAAAGTTTTTTTGATCAATCTTTTATGATCTTCACTCTTAAGATGTACTTAACGTCTCTTCAAAAATAATACCCTCCATTTGGGTATATCCTTTTGCAACTAGTCAAACTTTGTATCGATTAATCGATTGATCCACTTTTCTCTTGATTTTGAGAATTAACTTATTCCCAATATCCCTTCGGCCCAGAGGAAGATCAATTATAACTCCAAACTTGATTCTTTCTCATTGACTCCATTTCCTCATCCATTGCAACTTACTTTTTTCTCTAACAGAGCATCTTAATGCTTCTTCAACTGTTCGAGGTTCATTGTGTCAACCGAGAGTGTTATTAATGTCTTATTCTCAATATCAAACCATTTCTAAGGTTTAATCTTATGAATACTTCTTCGTAAGTTGGGTTATTGAGAAGTCAACTTATGACTTGACAAATCACTCTCACTGGGTTGACTAGACTCAGACATCTCTTTTGACACCTCTCTTATAATATCTCATCCTCCAAAAAAAAGAATACTTTTATCACCATCACCTCTGGTTGGGAACTTTGTTTCGAGAAAATCGCATCTCTTGAATTTATTTTGGAGAGATGGTTCCATCTAGTTGCTCACCTATGAAAACGTAACCTTTGGAGGTCTCATGATATCTAATAAAGATACATTTCTTACTCGTAGGTTCCATTTTTCAACACTTGTGAGAATTATCATGAACATAAGCAGTTGACCCCTAGGGTCTCAGATTACTCAAATATGATTTTCTGTCTGTCCAAAATTTATATGGGGTAGATGGAACTGACTTTGAAGACACTTTGTTAAGTATATAGGTCGCAACTAACAATGCATCTCCCCAATAGGAGATCAGCAAATTATTTTGCTCCATCATAGATCTAACCATATCTAGAAGAGTTATATTTCTTCTTTTAGTAACCCCATTTTACTGTGGAGTTCCAGGGATTGTCAACTGTCTAATAATCCGTCTATCATTTCATATTATCTTGAACATATCAGACAAATATTCCCCTCCACGGTCAGTGTGTAAAGTCTTAACTTTACATTTTGTTTGATTCTCAACTTCGTTCACTTAATGAATGAAGTAATCTAATGCTTCAGACTTATGAGAAATCAAATACATATAACCAAAATGAGAGAAATCATCAATAAATATAATGAAATAGGAAGCTCCATGTCTAGCATTCACATTCATTGGATCACAAATATCTGAATGAATTAATTGCAATGATAATTAAGCGCTTATAGCCTTACCAAATGATTTCCAAGTTACTTTTCTAGCAAGACAATGCTCACATATAGATAAGTGAATCTTAGCCCGAGTGCCCAATAGACACTCTCTAGCCAACCGATTCATATGTTCTTGTTCTATGTGTCTTAATCTAGCATGCCAAACCTCATTAGTTATATTTGCATCACTAGTTAGGGCAATGTTTGAAAAACAACCCTTAATAGCATAATTGATATCTGGTTCTACATCAAGAACCATAAACCATTTGATTAAAAACCATATCCGATTGAAACTAAGTCAATCTTAAGTTCAACACTCTGACTATAAAAATTAATACAATACTCGAAATTAAGAAGACCTGTAACGGAAATAAGATTCCGTCAAATTTCAGGAGCATGCAGGACATCATGTAGAAACAAAATACTATCACCACGGAGGTTGGGTTTGCAAGTGTTGACTCCTTTGACTTCAACTCTTACATTATTTCCTACATAGATCCATTTGTTGCCCGCTGATACATATCGGTACTCTACTAATGTAACTCACTCCTGAGCTACATGGTTGGTTGCTCCTGAATTTATAATCATAAAAGATAAGAATCAGCTAACAACATTGAACTAGCAACAAAATGCTCAAGAAAAAAAGACACACTTGCATTGTTTCAATCTAGTCTTCTTTCCTTTCTTCTTGATTGGGTCTTGTCTTACAGTAACAACTTCTTTCTTCTTTCCCTTCCCCTTCTTGAACCATTTCTTTTTTTTAGATCCAGATGATCCAATAGAACCAATAGCCACATAGGCTAGTCCAAAAATCATTGCGGATTCAACTCTCTCCGCCTCCAATTTTACATGACATGAGATGTCAATGAAAGTTTTAATACTCTCACTATGAGTTAGGGTTTGCTTCATGGTCTCCTAAGAATCTGAAAGAGAATGAATAACTTCTTGAACCTGTTATTCATCGGTTAACTCATGACCAGCAGTTTTAAGCTCCTAAATTATGTTCAACATCTCCCTGAGATGTTGACCCATTGAAAGATTCAGACGTATAATGTAGTTGCCAAACTTAATCATTAGCTGTCGAAGCTTGCTTAGACTTCCTCCACTATATTTCTCCTTAAGAGCTACGGAGACTACATGACTCGTAAGATACGACTCATATTCAAAAACTAGGCTATCCACCATTGAACTAATTAATATTCCCTTAGGAGTGGAGTCCTTCTTCTTCCATGTCTTATAGGCATCAAGATCTCGTCTGTTCTGTGTAGTGGGATCTACAGGTTCTTCCATAACCCGTTTTATGACCTCAAGAACTTTTTTTCTTTAAGAACATATTGTATCTTGAGTTGCCAAATTTTGTAGTTATCCTCATATAATTTCTCTGTATTATTGAGTTTAACTATGATGTTATTATTTGTCATGATCTAACATAAATAAACATATTATTTAGTATTCAGTGCAATTCATATGCATGCAATTTATGATTGACTCAATATTAATTTGAGTTGGTTTACAAAATCAAGTGATAACTATGTTTCCACT
>JBBMJZ010413100.1:4314339-4331697 GCA_037833815.1 Zingiber zerumbet
TTTGATTTGATTAGCCCAAACCAAACTGATCTGATTAAACCAACTATTGGTTTAAACCAGATCCATGTCTAAAAGGATCAAACTGGTTTCCTTAAATCAACTAATGATTTGAACCGTATCTAAATTTGATTGGACTAAGCTGGTCTCGTTAAATTTTTAATTAATTGAATCATAAATTAATTAAATATGTATTTATTAATTAACAAAATATTACAGTAATGAATTTCTACATGCATATAATTAATTAATAAATATATTTAATTAAATCTAATCAAACGTTTTGATAGGTTATGTTTGATTTAATCAATACAGAAAAGATTGAATAAATCTAAATCTAAAACATAACCTTAATGGAGTAAATATTTTCCTTTTTTTTCTCGAAGAATGTTTCGACGGAGGAAAAATATTCTAGGTCATTTAATCGATTGACCCTGATTTTAATGGATTAAACCCTCTTTTCGACGGAGGAACAGTAAGATTCTACGTCATTTAATCGACTGCCCTGATTTTAATGGATTAAACCCTCTTTTCGACGGAGGAACAGTAGTATTCTACGTCATTTAATCGATTGCCCTGATTTTAATGGATTAAACCATCTTTTGATCAATCAAGTTATTAAGCTAGCGCATGAGAGGTTACCATCATGAGATTTGGAATTTAAATTTTAGTAAAGCTGAGATAAAATACTTCCCTTGTGTGCTAGTCACTATTCCAAAGACTAGTAGCTCGGCTAGTAGCCGTCCGTGATTTATCTCCTCCGTGTTGACCCTGAGACGAGTTGGCAGGGGGCTAGGAGCGAGCGTATTCGCCTTTTGTCACCAAGTTATTCAACTTCTTATATGGCGACGAACACAAACACAGCTGGAGCGACTATCAATCGTTGGCCCCTGAAAGCAGTTGTCGGCGTTCCCCGGTGCCGAACACAAGTCGCCGATGATCCGACGTTGTTATCGGAGCGTGCGACATGCAGAAAACGCAAAGGGTGGTTGGTTGGCCTCTTGGGATGTCGTCACCGGTGTGTCCCCGTGATGCGATTCTGCTTCGACTTAGTCACCGGTGACGATAATTGATTCAGCATCAAACATAAGTTTTATTCATGTTTTTACCATATATGCTAATCTCGCTTTGATACCATTGAAACATCTATTTAGCATGAAATTCAACATCAAATGTAAACACTTACTTCGAATCGATGTCGACGATAGATCTTTAGCTTCGTGCTTATCATCGGAAGAGTAATCACAGACTAATCGGAGAATTCTATAAATTTCCCGAACCAAATCCTAATCTCACTGGATCCTTTTCCGATTGCTATGATCATCCCTCTCTCTCTCTATTTCCTTTTTTTTATTTCTCTTGGATGGATATATACAAAGATTGCGTCGGTTTGTAACTAATGTTTTGATGATCTTTCATTACAATAAATGGGGAGAGATGAACCAATCATCTTTCTCAATGTTTAACATTACAAATTTTCTGCAATGTTTCAAATCGTTAACACTTACAACAAAAGAAAGAAAGCTACATAATATATGGTCTAACCATAAAATATCCTCTCACTTTTTTTTGTTCATTTTTAGATAAAAAAAAATTTAAAATTCTTTATTGAACTAAAAAATATTAAAGATATTTATAATTATCTTCTTCAATAACCAATGTTTTTATTTTATTTTTTTTATAGACTTTTTTATATTATCCTAGAATTGTAGATGCAAAAGGACACTAATGTGCATTTTAAATATTCACATGATACAAAAGTTTCCAGGAAATTAAAGAAATAGAAAAACATGGCATAGAAATAGAATAAAGTCTTGGAAAAATATTGTATAGAGGTGGAATAAAATGTTAGTACATTTAATGGTAAATCTAGATATCTTAGAATATTATCATATATTAGAATCAAAATACTTATATCGTTATCATATATTAAATTAAAAATTGTCAACAATAAATATTACTTAGAAATAATCCATAATTATTACAAATTATTACCAATTAAAAAATTAAATCGACTTTCATATGCTAATTATTACTAAGCCGAATTAAATCTTTATAAAGTTTCTCATTTATCTTTTTTTGACGAAATGGCGTATTACGAGTAAATATTGGTAAACTCGACTATTGTGATGTTTAATAAAACTTAAATATGAAATATATAATTTATCTTGTAATTTTTTTTGTTGAGTAATCCATAGAAAAGTTGCTTATTTAAAAATAAGTGTACACAATGAACTATTAAATTGGAGAGCATATAGTTAAAAAATAATAAATAAAAACATGGGGAAAAAACAAAATTTGCTAGAGATTTGAATTTACTTGAAGTCATATACGCACACAAGGTGCTTGCAAAAATGACTGAACGAGATCAGAAGCCGCAGAACTCGTTGGGGTTGGGTTGGCCGGGGACACCTGAATTCCGGCAGCCCCTGTCGCATGCGCCGGCGCAGATCTCCTTCGTCACACCCTGGATGACCATGCACTGATCCTTCATGCAGGGGCAGAAACACGGCCAGGGTTCCTCGGACGGCAAGGAATCCACCACCGCCGCCGCCGCCAACAGCAATAACAACAACAACAACCATACGGCCAATGCTACCTTGCCGGTTACACCCATATTTGTATGTACCCTGTTGAAAATCAGTAGAAGGATGGAGATGTGTGCATGAGACTGGGATGTATATAGGTAAGCATTTTGTCGAACGGCTGGTGGTGAGTGAGATGCGGCATGGGATGTGTGAAGAAAATTAACCGTTCGAGATTTACTTAATTTTTATGTTTAGAATTTCTGCAAAGATTAATTAGAAATTAATTTAAACAGATTTAATTTTTCAAAAATAACAAAAAGGGAAGTTCAAGCATTTAAAAATATAAACTTAATTTCTCAATAAATTAGCATATATAAAAGGCCGCACAAAGTTCCAGTTAATATGGATCCTATTTTGCAAGAAATTATTTCCGCTACTTAAATCCATGACCGTCAAACTACAGTAATAACTCTATCATTATACCAAGACCCCCTGTAACGACATCGTATCATCAAAGATTAGGCATATAACCAATTGATAGAAACACTATTATTAACTTAATTTCTCAATGAATTAACATATATAAAAGATAGTCTCATGCACAAAGCTCTAATTAATAGACATAAGGAAAAATCTACTGTACACAATCTTATATGTTTTGTAAGAGATTATTAAATCCATAACTCCCAAATTATACGACAATAACCCTACTGTTATAACAAAGCTCCCCTTCAACATCATATCATCAAAGATTATGCATGTGACCAATTGATAGTAACACTATTATTAACTACAACCAATACATTTCATTTACTTGCAAAATTTTGAATCAAGTTACAAATTCCAACACAATAATGCATGCAAATAATATTTTCTTTTATCATTGTAAGGTGGACAGCGAGAACAAATAGACAGTATCGAAATTGGAAGACTCACTTTCCATGGCTTAAGGTATCAAAAAGTAAATTGCTTTATTCTATTAGGGGGGAAAAATAAATAAATGCCTTCTCACCAATTAGGCATCTGAATCCTACCAAGAAAAAAATTGGTTCAGATGTTTGATTCTGTGCCTTGACTCATCTACCATGCAAATCCAGGCATTTGCTTAGCTTTAGCACTCGATCAGGACTTCCTCCAAATGCTCAACGGCGCCTGATAGTTTGCGCCATACATCAGCCCCTTCAGCTCAAGCTTTTGCTCACCAGTAAGTTAAGCAACAGTAGAAAGGCAATGCCGAGCATGAACCTGGGACCGCTCACACGATTCACGACTTGCTGCCACCTGTAATTTCAACCAGTAGAGAGCTGCTGGTAAATCCTGTTGGTCATATCGGAAATCTCCATTATGTTCCGGTTAAAACCGTATACTTTTTAATGTGAAAGACTTGAAATAAGAGGACAGTCTCAGTATTCTTGCAGTGTCAACACGAAATGGACCAAAACAAAGTGAGTTCTGATTGAGAATGGCCACTGCTCGTAAAGGCAGGAGTATAACAAAGTAGTTAAACTGAGGGGGAAAATCTGTCAAGTATAACGAAGTTTCCGATATCTGGCAAATTCTATAGCTACAACAGAGAAGGATTTTAACAGGATTACTAAAATATAAAACAAGAATTAGGTAGCATTATATGAATAAGAGATGAACCACCAAATATTGTTGTTGTTTATTAAAAATGTTTCTCTAAATTAATTAACAACACGACTAGGAATAAAAAAAATCATATATGAATTTCTTTAAGAAAAATGAAGGTGGGTAAAACTTCAGGTCGTGATGGCATTCTCTGTAGAAGCTTGCATAATACTTTCTTTTTTAAATATGATATTATATCAATATATAAAGCAAGAAGAATCAAAGACAAAGTGCGATCAATATTATTAAAATTGTAATTGGATTAAATTGAAAAGTAAAATTGGGGGAAAGAATGATCAAAAGAAGAACAAGGGGCGGAACATAAATTGAATAAATTATAGGTTGAGTACACTATAGCCAAAGGTGCAGGAAGGTAGAGGGAGACAAAAGGAAGATCTATTTAGCACAATTAAAAGTAAATTAAAATATTTTAGCATAGCATACGAAAAATTTTATAAGATTTTAGACAGACCATCATGCATCATGGATGGAAGTGCAGTATTGTCAAATGGCAACACATCAAAAGGTTAAATGGTTAATGCAGCCCAAGTGAAAATGCTAACATAGATACAAGAAGTTATCAGAAAGGATAAAATAGAAAATAATGAAATTCATGTAATTCCAATAAATGATCAAATGAGAGAAAATAAATTATGATGGTATTAAAAAGTTTGAAGGTGACTAATAGATTTTATATCTAGAGAATATTTATAAATTAGAATAGAAGGCATAAAGGATAAAAGGAGATCAAAAAAATTAACATAACATAAGATAATTTATCAGATATAGCCTCTTCATAGAGCTTCAACTAGGTCATAGAAATAAAACAGCAGTTATTATTAGCAAGATCAACCACACCTACCATAAAATCATCATCGTCATCAAGTTGTGTTTATCCCTACATCGATCTTATCACTCAATTGAGCTCTGCAAGGAAATATCACTAGTAATATTCAAATCCCTCTACCCATTATATCTTCCAGTCTAACAATTTCAACTCTTTCAACTATAAAACTCTATTAATTATCTTAAAACAAGTCTATATCATCTCAACCTAATTTTTCTTATTGTATAATCTATTCAAGGCTTGAAGCTATACCTAATTGCTTTCAAGTATATCTTCCATAAAATGAGTTTGTTTCTAAGAAAAAGTTTGCTTCTCGGATGTAAAAAAGCACAAGATAAACACTAACTGGAGATTAATTTTTACTAACTAATTATTTTTAGCATTGTTATTTTATGTTGTATGACTGAAAAAACTGAAAGCCGTTTTAACAAGATAATTAATAATGTCCTCCTCTCAAATATTTTATTCTACCTTGAGAAGGAGAGTGGGTATAGACATACCAGTTTCCATTAGCAAACACATAGCTTTCCTGTTTCGCCTCCTCTTTAGCAAATTCATCCAACAATTCTCGTTGGCGTACTGTTACAGATCTGGTAAACGTCCAAAAGATAGAGCAGTTACAAATTGCACACCAAATGCAATTTCAAATCGGGCATCATTTCAAATGTTTAATAAAATTAACCAAGGAGCAGTTTTCTCAAAATCAAATAACAGAAATATTGGAACTCAAGTTTGGAAAAATATTTCCTGCATGCGTGCATAATCATAGCTCCAGAGCTAATTACAAGAGTATCACATATAAGTGGTCAATTGGAGACTTAGAAGAAAATGTTTCCATCAAATTTCTATTATTTCCTTTCCCAAATTGCCGAGTTGTAATGTATCATTAAAATGACAACTACAGACAGGAACTTCCATTTATTGTACACAATCCTTCAAATACTCAAGTTGATCCATACATATAAGAAAGGGATGCATAGGAAGCTATGTGTTGCAATATGATGATAACATTTTTTCTTTTTAATTATCCGACAAAGCCATGTAGCAATCATTTTTTTTCTCTAGGTCGTACAATCATGTCACAGTAGATTCAGTCCAGCAGAGGTGTTAATAGACATGCACACATGGAGCTATCTGTTTCATCTGAATTCCTAAAAGCCAGGGAAGATAGTTAATAAACAAGTGTGCTAAGTTCTGAGAAAGCAGATAGAACTAGATCTTCTCAGATAAAAAAAATTCAATTGCATCTATGAGTAAAAAGAACTTGAAAGATCCTGTGCTGATTCTTCTGCAAAGAAGAGCTTACGAAGGAAAATTCACACGGAATCGCACATATTGGTCACCATGATCGACTAGGCCAACTTGCTTTGGCAAACCTGACATTTTATCCTATGTTCAGTATTAAAAACACAAATCTGCATCAAAGAAAAACTATTTTCTTTTGTACCTCTACCCCTTAGAACTAATAATTGTCCTGGCTGCACTCCTTTTGGTATCTGAACAAAATTTAAATGAAATGAAGTTAACTGAAATTTCCAATAAGCATATTTACTTGGAAAAAAATTCCAAGCGGAAGGCAGTTGAAGCAGTATGATTAAAGAGTGAAGTGCAAATAAAAGTATGGCATGAGACACACACATGTCAATCCTCTTAAATGCAATATTTGCTGGTGACATACTGTCATCTAAGAAAACCACTAAGACGAAGAGGCATCTTGACATGATAGAGAAAGTCTCTAAGACAGACCAGGATTACGGTATAGTATGAAATCTGGATTTGTCTCTCAATGTGGAGCAAGTCCCCCTTTGCTGGATCAATACACTTGGCTTTTTGTTGCAAATGATTGGAGTAAAACCACAATGCATCATAGGTGATGCTCTCAATCAAGTTAAGGTGACCGTGTTCGAGATGAAAACAATTCACTGATAGACTGGTTTGTTTGTGTATGTTGTATGTATGTTGATGAAGATGTAGAGATATGAATTAACATTATAATAGCACTAATGGTGGCATGTGGCCACTAAAATTAGGGTAATATGGTCATAACTTGAGTAACATTTGATATTTCTCCTCATGGACATTAGTTTGTGATTAAGCTGATACACGATATTTTGCCAAACTATTATAGTTGAGTTGATCATGTGACTTGAAGAGAATAAACTCAAGTAGAAAATCTAGAATGTTTATGTTTTCTCTATTTTAATCATTATCTTAAATGAATTTCCTTTGTTACATCCTCATTTTCTTTTAAAGTAGTCAAAATAATGTTGGTACTCCACCTATACTTGTAAAAAAAAATTGTTGAACCAAATAACACCGAACCTGGCCGACCAGCCTTATGGAAGTTTCCCATCAACCGCCAGGGGAAAATATACTTGCAGTTACTCCACCTATACTTGTAGTTGCCCCACAATGATGATGAACTTCTATCATTTAACTAATATCACCAAGAACAATGTTTCCTTCTATCAAGATTACGTCCAATCATCCACAGATGCAAAAAAATCTCAAATTCTATAATTCACCACAACTCCACACGTCACCCTTAGTGTTCGTCCCAATTGCCATACGTAGAAATAATTTGCTACCTAATTGAACAAGGCTAGTTTTTTGCTTAATTTTGCCAAGTTTATTCATATTGGACATCTCGTATGAGGAAGTGTCAAATAACTCATTTATGAATAAAATTCTAACCTTTCATAGGCTCTAGAAACATATCATGGAGAGGCAGCTTAAATTTACAGAGAAAACTTCTCACAGAAAGTTTCACATACACATAAAAAGGAAAGATGAGTAATGGATACATTATAAACAAAGTAAGAACACACACCTTCAATTCTGCTTTGCCAGTCAAAGTGGGAACTTCAACCTTACCACCAAGAATAGCCTGTTCAAAATACACTATACATGTATGAATCTCATCATTTCAAATTTCTGTGACATGAAAAGCCCCACCAGGATCATATTGTATAAATTGTATAAAAATCAATTTTATTATTATACAAAAACTTTTAGTGAAAGAATAAAGAATTATTACCTGAGTGAAACTTATATGGGTGTCAACATATACATCAGCACCATCTCGTGTGAAAACAGGGTCCTTTCCTACCTGAATCATCACAGTAGTGATGGATTAACATTAAACAAGTTCAGAATAATGATTGGAAATAATTGAAAATAATGTGCAGAATTTACCATTTCCTTCATCGGCATAACCCTACGATGCTTAAGAAATAAAATAACAGAATCATAAAAACAATGGGGAAAGGAGACACAGCAGTAACGGCATTGAGGGCATCCTTCTTAAAAAGAGCTGATAGTTATAAAAAATTTACACATCACAATTTCTATCCTATGTAAAACAAAAAAAAGATATTATAAATTTCCACATACATTGAAATTGTGGGCTCGTTGAACCTTGAAGGTGGTAGAACCCCACAGATCTTGAAGAGAGGGAAAAACAAAGAAGATAAATGATGTTGAGATTGTAACCTGCTTTTCTTTCAATCTTTCTAGTAATTGTATGTAGGGAGTAAAGCAGCTATATTATCTTACTTTTACTTAACTAATCAAACAACTCCTACAGATAACTACACACTAAGATCTTCGAGTTAATGATTAGTCCATCCTTAAACAACCGGTGCCACATATAACATTCTCAAAGAGCTCCATATCCAAGGAAGCATCAATTGTATCCACAAATTCAACAGTAGAAAAATACTCACACAGTATATATCACTTACTAAAAAAGAATCGATGAAAAAAATTAGATGCCTTCTGCACTAAAAACATGATACATTTTGACATAAACAACATTAGTAAATGTACTTGATTAGTATTATTGGCTTGTTTTGAAAATATTCTTTAAATCTGTTTTCAATGGTGATCACAA
The DNA here is from genome assembly GCA_037833815.1 of Zingiber zerumbet. Classification (NCBI taxonomy): domain Eukaryota; kingdom Viridiplantae; phylum Streptophyta; class Magnoliopsida; order Zingiberales; family Zingiberaceae; genus Zingiber; species Zingiber zerumbet. Next base: position 4,323,233 of record JBBMJZ010413100.1, read on the forward strand.
AGCTAAATGATATATGAAAACCGAGGCCTCCATCAAATGCAAGCATTGCATAAGACTTTAATGTTGAATATAATATTTTAGGCTATCAGAATCATTATTATAAGAAGATGCCAAGAAAAGATAAAAATGTCAAAGGAGAACAAACCTTCAATTTAATGTTTAGATCACCAGGATGGGTGCCCCGTCCTCCTTGATTTCCAGCATTTGGCACACAAATAGTATCCCCAGAATCAACCCCTTTATAAAAAAAAATATGAAGAGTCAACAAAAAAGTGTGCGTGTGAATATATGCAGTGAAGAGCAAGTAGTTGGGATAAACATGGGTTGATGATGACAACAGTGACCTGTGAGTAATTGTATTAAGTGGAACCAAGTATTTTAATTATAAAGATTATCATAATTCAGCTTTATTTTTTATTCACCAAAATGATCCACTATTGAGGGGTGATAAGTAGCAGATACTGCAGCCTATGGTTAGCTCATTCTGAAGTTTTGGTCATAGACCGAAATGATACAGTTTTAATATTGTACTATTCAATTTTGGCCTACTGTTGGTTGCTCCAAAGAGGAGGAAGGAAAAGAAAGAGAAGAGGAGGTGGAGGTGGAGGAAGGAGAAGCTTACTCGAGAATTTGGGGCTTAGGAGGGCAATCATGGAAGGAGTTCCAGACTCATTGGAACTCATGAAGAAAGAAGATACTTATGCAAGGAGCTAGTGAGTCGACGGCTTGGGTAGAGCTCATAACAAAGGCTTGGATGAATATCGCAGGTTTCATTCTTGCAAAAGACTCACGATGAAGGTTCAGCATAGTTTGCAATCAAAGAGGAAGCTCAAGTGAAGATCATGATGAATGTGGAAGCTTGGTGGACCTCGTGAAGCAAGCAAAAGGCTCATGACAATGAAGGCTCAATCAAAGCTCAAGATGAAGGTGGAAGGATCACAACAAAGACAGAAGTTCGGAAGAACTCATCTCGGGTGTACCAAGGTATCGGAAGTTTTTCACAAGTTGATCAACTAGAGGAACAAAAATTTTAGCACATATTGGTTGGCACGACTCAAAATTTGGAACATTGTTGCGACCATGGATAGGCTTAGCATATGTTTATAAGAAAACTTTCATTTCTCTCACCCAAATCTACCAATTGTTTGCAAAATCCACCATGTAATCAGATGAATGAATGAGTGTTAATAGTTAATACAAATAAGAAGAATCAAGTTCACTCGTCATGATAAACTTGTATGATGCAACCTCTTGCACAATAAGTATTTCTTGCATTCTCAGCAGTCTGACACAATTATTCCAATATTTTTTTTTCAAAATGTTGTTTACAGTCATACTATGAACAATTAAACAATCAATACATGCATTGGGATCTTGGAGTAGTTGTATAAAACTATCATGTCAAAAACAAGAAGGATTATTTTAATAATTTACATACACCCATGGGTGGAATGAACATCTTAAGAGTTACATTGGATCTTATATAACCAGAAAGCAGAAACAAAAAACTCTTGTGACAAAATGTAAAGAGATATATTTTTTGGTGCAATTTTAGAGAGACAAAAAATACATAACCTGCTGGAATATTTACATCAACGTTCTTCACACCATCAATGAACCCTGACCCCCTGCAGGTTGTGCAATAATCCTGCAGGGACATGATTGGCCTTTAACATAACTAGAACATAATATTTTGAACCATTCTTTCAAAATAACAACCCACCTTCATTATCTTCCCTGACCCTTTGCATGATCGGCATGTGGACGTAAAAGGAAACACTGAGACCTAGATTAAGATATGACAATTGCAAAAGAAGAAAATGAGTTGCATTTATTTTCTATCCTCAATTGAAGATATGGAAGATCACTACAGTACATATAGCCATGAACTAAATAAATGAGCTCACCCTTCCAACGCCATCACAGGTAGGGCATCTCACTGGCTTTGTATTAACTGGATGGCCTCTTCCATCTGCATCTCATTGCAAGCCACAAAAATGTCAAATCGTCAAAAAATAAGAATAAGGAACTTTACCAAAGAGAGGGAGAGTATTCATGGCCTCCTAGTTCATCACACAGTGAGCATTTAGTTCATTATTTTCTTATGAAATTCCTTTCAGCATTCTTAGTTCAACTTGGAAATCTACTCCAGAAGACCAGAACTCCAGAATTCAAATGCAAAAATCCAACCATGATTAAAAAAAACAAGGATAAATAGAACTGTCACTATTTAATATACTTCACAACAATTTACAAAAGAAGCTACAAGAACTGTAATGGAAAATTCCAGAGAAGAAGCTAGGCAATGCATGCAAAATCAGGCAATAGGATATCTGGCTAGAAAGTGAACAGATGCACCAATGGATTTGAAACACCTATTCTCAGTTAAGAGAATAGGAGTGTCTTCCAACTAGAAGTCCATACAAAGAGTGTTTCTACTTACAGCATGAGTTACAGAGAACTTGTGCACCAACAGACACCTTCTTAATACAACCTTTAGCAGCTTCAGCAAATGAAAGATTTAGCTCCACCTATGCACCACAAGGTTTAAATTCATAGAGACAAACATGATCCTAGAAAAAAAAAAATCACGGTCCAAGAAAAATAACCTCTATATCAGCTGCATATGTTTCTCTCTCATTTTCAAAGACCTGAATCAAGAACAATAATTATAGAATTGGCCTGTAAACTATTATTATTATTAACTACTGAGAACAAAGTACCTCTGAGAATATTCTGTAGAATGAACTTGAGAAAGGACCACGGTTGGATTGGTGGAATTCTGAGAAAGGATCACGATAAGCTTCACGGAACTCCTCTGTACTATCTGCAGAGTACCTTACCCTCTCTGGTCCTCTGGAGAAATTCTTCAATCACCATTATGAGAATAATTAAGTACATGATTTATAAAATTAGTCTAACAATAAAAGCAACACCTAAAAAAGCTAGGGTAAGACATCACATGTCTTATGCAGCTTCATATTGTGTAAGCATGAAATAATGACAGATAAAGGATATCCGATCTTGATAACACCATACCATTAAAAGCATATGCAAAAGATTGTATGCATTGTTGAAGTAGCTCTTAACGAGGCACTAAAGTGCATCAAACTCAAGTGTAACACTCAGTTCAGGGTTCCAAGCTTGTTAACCAGGCATGTTCCCGAATGGGGTTGAATACAGTGGATCATTTGTGTATTCATCATAGTCATTCAACTCATATAAGATCTCTGGAAAGCTACCTATATGACTCCTGAAGCATAACAATATCCCCCAACAGAGGACTAATCTGCTTCTGGCATGTCCATTGCCATAACTAAAAGGCAATTTAATATTTTGTCTAAACATTGTCAAACATTAATTTTGTTTTATACTATTTTGGTTTTAATGTACAATGTAATATTTAATTTCTTACTTCCAGAAAAGCTAGTCTAATTTCTAACATAATACCAAAAAAAAAATTGGAGATCCACTTTTCTCTCGTACCAGTTACTGAAACATGCAAATCAGTGAGAGTACACAATCTATCTTGGAAAATAAAAGCATCAGCTGCTCTGCTACCTGAGCATAATCAGGCTAAGATGGGTTTCACAACTTAATCATAGGATTCATGTAAACAGTTTGAGATTCTTTACGAGTCATATCAAGGCCTGTTAATCCACCATATGGAAAGTTAGCATGATCAAGCATGTGCATACAGGATAACCTCAGCATGGAGAAAGGTAAAATAGGTTCAGCACGATAATGTGAATGCAAGTCACAAAAATTTGAAGCCTTTGTATGATGAATTCGAGACAATATATGCAGCAAAAAGGCAGGAATATAATCTAAACAATGCCCTCTGGTATATAAGATGTGGAAAAAGATAATTAAAAAAAATTCAAACAGATCAAGGATTGACCTTCCAATCATGTTAAGATATACCAAGATACAATTTGTGCTCATGTGAGCACTGTTAATGGATGTTGCACTGCCTCAGGAGTGTGAGTGCTCAACACACACACATGGCAATATGATTTTTTTTTTCCGGTTGCATTCAGCACGAGGCATTGTAGGCCATATAGACTAAGATAGGCAGAATGGCTATCCTTTCTAGTGATATTATTTCAGATGAATTAAATAAAATACAAACAAACTAAGGTACATGAACAAGAGCATTAAGGAATAACAAAAATAGTCAAACAATAACAGTTACCTTGTCATAATGTGCTCTCTTCTCGGGATCCCGCAATGTCTGTGGTAGGGTGTCCAAGTAAACAAACTGAGTGTTCTGTTAGAATACAATCAGATTCTATAATAGGTTTTGAAAACTTGACCTCATATGCATCTCTTATCTCTTGAAACTTTCTCTTTGATGCAGGATTGTTCTTGTTTGCATCTGGATGGTACTTCTTAGCAAGCTTAAAAATTGGACAAGAGGAGAAAAAGGGCAAAAAAGGATCCTTAGCAAAGAACAAGGCAATTCAAGTTATAGATGGAGCTAAAATCCAGTAAGGACTAAATCAGCATGGAAGCATTACTAAACTAATTATGCTTCTTCCAACCAAGAAAGTGAGGTCAACCAGCATTTGATGAATTTATTCACAACAAAATTATTCTAATCATTTCCATTAGCCATGAATTCATCTCTTTCACAATGACATGCGAAAGCATTACAATTCTCTCCTATAAGATCTAAGAAAGGAAATTTTTCCCTGGGTAACCATGAATTTTATGATATTGATTTCTGTTTATTCATCTATGAGCAATACAAATGCTTGCATTGTAAACAAACAAGGTACATGCTATTCATTCACCACCAACAGATTGCAATGCCAGTTCCCATTGTTCAAACTAAGTTCCTCTCAAAATTTCATTAATCGCCAAACATCAGTTCCAGCACAAAAAAAAAAGGAGCAAAATTCTGACAGTTAATATTTTTTCTACAACATAATTTTCAGTAGAATCAAGTGAAAACAAGTAATTAACAGTTGACCTAGACAAACTGATGATAAGATACCAACCGCATGAAAAGCCTTCTTGATGTCATCTAATGAAGCATTTTTTGGGACACTAAGGATATCATAGTAGTCCTTCTCAATGGCATGACAAGGTCCTTACAAAACAAAGATTCACAAGAAAACTTCATCAAAACATACCAAACTTGTTGTATATTATGACAGAAAACCATTTTTTTTTTAATAATCAATCACCTGTTGCATGAAATGACTGGCTTAACAAAACTTTCTTCAATCTCAATAAGTCATGAGATTTTCTAGCAATGCCAAGATTAGCTTCATAACCTAAAAAAAGGAATTGTAGATACATACATAAACATTAAATTAATCCATTTCAAACACAGCCTAAAAATCATATTAGATAACTTCATATAGTCCAAAAGAAGATGAACATAGGAAAATTTCAGGGTCAAATTGACAATCATTATTAGAACTACTATATGGCTAATAAAAGTTTTTTACGGAGGAACAAATATCATAGCTGTAGCTGAACCACTCTTTGACACAGTCAGCAGTTGTGGCGTAGGTTAATGGGCCAAGTGATAACAACTGAATTAGTATTGACATAAGGAGGATTGTCTAATTCCCAAGGCACGACTATGAATTGAACATGCATATATTGTCAAATTACAATGGTACCCAGATTTTCCATGCCATGTCAAAGGGCAAAACAGTTTGAAAAATTTTGTTTCATCCATGTGATATCAATCGATGAAATTCATCACAGTATCACAAGGTGAGAGGACAAATGAAGATAATGGCAACCAATATAAATGTCAGAAGAAGAACCATCAAAGAAACATAATCAATACTGGTAATCACTTTGCTGAAAAAAAATCACCAAATCTTGCTAAAGGCGCTCATAATAGATTAAGGCCCTTCAAATAACAACCTTTATCATAGGAACTTGTTTGCCTATATTTATATCATAATAGCTATAGTCTATTGATTTCATCTAGAGGCAAACTCGCCTTAGTAGTATTTACATTACAGTCTTTGTATCACTATGCATTTTCATATAAGAAACTCACAAAAATATGCACTAACCCACACATATTTCAGACTTTGGATCATTTGATTGGGCATAGATAAGTTCTCTTTCCCACAGAAGAATCAAGAATCAGGAAACAGTTTGTTGGTAGTAATTTTCGCAGCAATCTATATTTATACACCGATATTACAAAACTACATTCCATGTTATAGTAATTATTTTATTTGCTCAGTCTAGCAATTCATTCGTATGTGTTCTCGTGGGGGCACCCAAGAGCTAAACAAAGTCAAAACTGCACTAAAAAGGGTAGCCCGGTGCACGAAGCTCCCGCTATACGGGGTCCCGGGGAAGAATCCATTGTACGCAGCCTTACCCTACTTTTTGCAAGAGGTTGTTTCTAGGATTCGAACCTGTGACCTTTTGGTCATAAAGCAACAACTTTACCGTTGCAACAATACTCCCCTTCAAAGTCAAAATTGCACTGAATTTAACAAAATGATCAAGAGACAAATTTAGTGAAATGATTACGTGTTGAAAGATGAGAGATTGCTCTAACAAATGGCGAGATAGCTTCCCTTCCCCTGACAATATCAAACTGCGAACCTCCTGTCGGAGAAGTCCAAGAGTGACCAGAAACCTAAAAAATGAAGAAAAAAATAACCATTTCGAAAAATAAAAGAACTCGTTGATCCAGAATAGGAGCAATTTATTGAACCTAACCTTTCTAGAGAGGAAAAGGATCGAGTTTTTAGGTGAACCCGGAAGTTTTAGTCTATTCATTTGTGGCTTTCTGAACCCAATCTTTATCAGGGACAAGCAGAACAGGATGCAAGAACTCAGAAGGTGAAACAATGGAACTGGGAGCTTCTAGAAAGCCTCAACTCCGCCATCACGCTCTGATTAAACCTCGTTAGTGAAGGTAAGCGCGGTGCGAGTGGAGGAGAGATAGATGAGGCGGACTCAGGGGCGAGGAGATTGAGCCGGAGCGAATTGCATATCGGAGGCGAGAGATGGTGGCGGACATCGCACTGTTGATGGCTCACAGAACACTGGCCTTCATCGACTCAACTCCAGAATTGTTCTAGAGCAGCGATGGGTTTCACTTCGATTTTTCTTAGCGGCCCAATTTGGCCCTTTTGGTTCAAAGAAAAAGAGAGGGTGGAATTAAAAAAAAGGAAAAAGAAATAATATTCCGCTCTTCCAACCAATTAATTATAAAAGTGACTCATCTAATCCTATAAAATTTCAGTCGGGATCCTCTGGACCGCAACTCCTAGTCCGCTACTGGACCAGGGGTTGCTAATATGTGGGATCTTATGAACCCTACCTGTCTAACAGGTGAGGTCCATGAAATCTCACAAGTGGTCCATCCTTAAGATCCGACCTCAAATTTTATAGGATCAAATGAGTCACTTTTATAATTAATCGGTTGGAAGAGCAGAATATTTTTTCTTTTTCCTTTTTTCTTAATTCCAACCACTCTTTTTCTTTGAACCAAAAGACCCAAATTGGGTTGTCAAGACAAATCGAAGTGAAACTCATCACCGCTCTAGAACGATTCTGGAGTCGAGTCAACGAAGGCTAGTGTTCTGCGAGACATCAATGATGTCCGCCACCATCTCTCGCCTCCGATCTCCAATTCGCTCCGGCTCAATCTCCCCGTCGTCGAGTCCACCTCATCCATCTCTCATCCACTCGCACCGCGCTTACCTTCACTAACTAGGTTTAATCAGAGCCTAATGACGGAGCTGAGGCTTTCTAGAAGCTCCTAATTCTTTTTTTTTCACCTTCTGAGTTCTTACATCCTGTTCTGCTTGTCCTGGTAAAGATTGGGTTCAGAATGCTACAAATGAATAGACTAAAACTTCAATGAACTGTGATCATTGAAAATCGCCGAGAGAAGGAAAGGTCTAGAACTCACCAGCTTCTTCAGCTTTCCTGAGAGCGAGCTCATTGCTGATGTAGAGCTCCTTCAGCGCTAGTCCTCCTCTCAATCCTAAACGGGGAATCAAAATTGTAGCAAAATTGCAAAAAATGAGAAGTTTTTCAACCACGATTACCTAATTACAGAAAAGGTCCTCGCTTTCTTCCACACGGTGCCAGGGAGGGAGGCTGCTGGAGGTCGCGGGAGGGAGGCCGCTGGAGGCCGTGGGAGGGGGCCGTTGGAGGTCGCTGAGGTCGCTGGAGGGGGCTGCTGGAGGTCACGGAAGGGAGGTCGAGGCGAACGCTGGAGGCCGTGGGAAGGAGGCGATGCTGGAGGGAGGTCGCTGAAGACGCCGTTGGAGGGAGGTCGCTGGAGGGAGACGTCGTTGGCTCAGGAGGTCGATGGAGGGAGGCCGCGGGAGGGAGACGCGTTGGAGGGAGGCCGCGGGCGACGCTGGAGGGAGGCGACGCTGCAGTTCGAGAGGTAGGGCTTTTGTGCGTTGGCGCGTGCACGCGTTTTGCACGTGACAGAGATTTTATATCACATATGTGAT
>JBBMJZ010413100.1:4343710-4357017 GCA_037833815.1 Zingiber zerumbet
GTTTGATCCTATAAAGTTTTTTTACTTATCACAGAATAAATTGAGAAGCACATACGACGAATGATTTAAAAGTTTAGTATTATTTGATTATGAGTCTCATTAAAAAAACATTTCATATATATTTATCATAATTAAAAATCAAATTATGACAACTTAAATATTTTACCACTGCATCTTCGGCCATATACTCATATACTTTATTATTATGGTCGATCATAAAGATGCCCCATGTTACATTAAATATAAAATATAATTTTAAAATAATAAAAAAAGTAAATTATTTTTTAATCATGGATTTGACCACTCACATTGGGGCTAAAACCTTACTTATCACTAAGTCATTCACAACGTGTGCAATTAAAAATAACTTCATTTAATATAAAAAGTAAGAATTGCATAAACATCTAAATTAAATATATAAATAAAAAGTAATTATTCTTGAATATAATTTAAATATTTACTTATTTTTACCTTCTCGAAAGGAGAGTTTTTAATTGAAATTATATAAATCTTAAGGGGTATTTTGAGTTTTTGACAATTTTCTTTTCCAGTGCAAAGTGACACGAAGAGGTTGAAACCGCTAAGCTTAAAGCTTGGATCGACCGAGAGGGAAGAAAGTTGAGACACGATTCCCTTCGGCTCCTCTAACGGATCGCCCTCTCGCCCCTCTCCTCTTCCTTCCTCTCTGCCAGGAGGGTGGAAGGGACCTCGATCAACGGTTGACTTGCCGAAGAATCGCCTGCGAGAAAAGCGGATAGGTGATGGGCGCGGCGAGGGATGTGGCTGGACCTGCCGATGACCTTCGACCGCCGGCGATGGATCCCGTTCTAGGAGAGTCCAAGTGGTGGCCGCCTGGGTTCCGATTCCACCCCACTGACGAGGAGCTCGTTCTCTACTACCTCAAGCGCAAGGTCTGCGGCCGCCGCATTAAGCTCCCCATGATCGGCGATGTCTACGTCTACAAGTGGGAGCCCTGGGAACTCCCTGGTATGCTGTGTTATTTCTATGCTGATCTGATGATTCTTCTATCTTAGTCTTCTCATCTGAATCAAGCGGATCGTGAACACCAGATTCCAACCCTAAACTAGTCAACGACTTTCCTTTTGTCTGCCCTATTTTGTAAAGACGGTGAGTTTGTCATAGGGAAGGCTTAATTGATCTCTCGAGTTTACTTGAACTCTTCAAATTGTGTCTTTTATCGAATTCCTCTTTTCAACTTCTCGGATCACCTTTATTATTTCATTTCTGATCGTCTGAAGTAGAAAATGTTGTCGTTAAAGTTCTCCTCTTTTATTCAAAAAGGAATTGCAATGTCAAGTTTCTCCAAAGTTGTCGGTTTTTTCGTTTATTTTTCTTGGCTGTCTAAATTTTCTCTTTGTTTATGTTTGCAGCGAAATCATTATTGAAGAGTGGTGACAAGCAGTGGTACTTCTTTAGTCCGAGGGATAGGAAATATCCCAATGGATCAAGAGCCAATCGGACTACAAATTGTGGTTATTGGAAGACCACTGGTAAAGACCGGACCATCTCTCAGAATTCTAAGGCCATGGGCAACAAGAAAACACTCGTCTACTACCATGGACGCGCACCTAAAGGAGAGCGCACAGATTGGGTGATGCATGAGTATACCTTGGACGAGCAGGTGCTCTCATGCTATAACAATGTGCAGGCAAGTCTTGGTTGAACAAAGAAGAAATTTTGTCATAATTCTTGGATAGATTTTTTTTTTTAAATTTGTTTGCTGCATAATTTTTAACAGTTCAATTTGAATTCTCAATATGTGCAGGATTATTATGCACTCTACAAGGTCTTTAGGAAGAGCGGACCTGGTCCTAAGAATGGGGAGGAGTATGGAGCACCCTTCAGAGAAGAGGAATGGGATGATGACGTAATGGATGAGAGCTTCAGGAGCCTGGATAACACAGAATCGCAAGTGAATGATCAAAGCACTGCAGTGCCAGTGACTGAGCCTGTTCAGGATGTAAACTCTAGTGGCAGAATAGATGATGGCGGGAACACTCTTCCAAGGAATGAGTTGGAGGATCTTTTGCTAAACTTAGCTGATGAACAAGACGCGATTGGACAGTATTCTGAATTTGCTGCATATGCTGCCGAGGTAATCCTGATTTATTTCTGGGATTTTGCTTTAACATTGAATTTAGTCTCAAGTAATAACTTTAATAACTGATGCACGTAAAACACACATGAAAAAAAAAATGCAACACGAGCTGTAATCACAAGAACCAAGCATAAGCATTAACAGACACAAATGGCACACTTTATGCAATCATCAATGGTGTGCCTCCACTCTATGGCACCATACTTGGAAGCAAGCAACATATGTATGCTTGCCTTCCTTGAATTCCTTTAATTAACACATTTTTGATCAATGATTCTTTGCTATCCCAATTGTTTAACTCAATTAGTATTGATATATAGAGTTAGTTTCTGACTTGGTCCTTACTTTGTGCAGATTGATGTTGAAACAGAACTTGGAAAGCACAATTCATGTCTGCCTTTAACTGAAGCTAGTTCTTTTGAAGATAGTATCATTTTATCTGAACTGAGCACCTTGGAAGACAACTTTCTAGCGCCTGAACAAGTTTCTTATGCACATCCTGTTGAAAGTCATGAGATGCCTTCATTAACCTGTAACGCTGATCCGTCTCTACTGCAGACTGATGAAGAGTTTGTAGAAATCAAAGATTTAATTGATCTAGAATCCATCATACTCGGCGAGGAAAGTTTATGTAACAGAGACCCGGTTGATGGCCCTGATGGTTCATATGGATATGATGTTTATTTTGATTCCCAAACGGTTTTTGAAGATTATTATGATCCGCTACCTCTAGCAGCACACAACTCATATCTTGATGATTTTGGTGGTGATGGAATACTAAATCAACCATGTCTCACGTCTACTGAACTTTGGAACCATGATCATGGTGTTGCCGTTTCAAACACCAATGCAAATCAGATGTTCATAGAAACATTAACTTCAGGTGCTTAATCAATTTGCTTTTACATGATACAGAATTGCAGACCTCTTACGACCTCTTCCTGTACATAGTGTCAATAATTCCTAATGCCTTCTTTCTATATATATACCCAGATGGTGCTTATGCTTCTCCTTCATCAAACACTAATGAGGTGTTCTCGGCAATGCCAACTTCAGGTCTCATTTTATGATTGTACGACTTTAGGCAATAGAATGTTTCCTTGTGCAGTTTCTCATTTGTCACTGCTACTTGATGCACAGGTGTGGCATACGCTTCTGCATCACCCAATATTGAGATGACACAAGGGCAAAACACCCATGTTGGATATGAGTCGGGATCATGGATCACTTCTGCACTCTCAACCTTATTGGATTCTGTGCCCAGCAGTCCTGCTCTGGCATCCGAGAATGCGTTCATCAACAAGGCACTTGAACGTGTTTCGAGTTTCAGAGGAGCGCATATTGGACTTTGTGGTACAAACACTATAACAGATGGACAATCTTCTACTTCAAGAAGAAGACAGTTCCACAACAGTAGTTTCCTTTTTGTTTCATTGCTGGTTGGGTTTAGTGCCGTATTCTGGCTCTTCATTGTAGGTGCTTCAGTCAAACTGTTCAAGGTGTTTTTCTCCAAGTTCAGTTCCTCTTAAAAGTGGGAATAAACATGGATAATTTACGGCCTGTAACCATATTCATGTATCGTTTTATTTATGATGTAATGAGAAAGGAAGTTCTACTTTTACTTCCAGATTTAGTTGGCTTGTGTTTGCAGTAAAAATCAGAAGCTGAATTAGCTTCGGTGTGGTCTCATAAAGCATTTTATTGTGTTTTTGCTGTTGCCAATGCTTTGGTTGATGGTTGTCGATAGAGGCTCGCTCTGGTGTTGGCGTCGAAGGTAAATGTTATTTTTCAATAGAAATTGTATATTGCCGTGTAAAATAAATAAGAAATTCTTATCAAAGGAAGGGCAAGAGCCTTTTAAAATGCCCCGTTCTTAAATTTAATCAAAATTGATATCAAAATCTAACAGAATCTAGTGTATGAGGTGTTGTCACTATAAGATTTGAAATCCGAATCTCGGCAAGTAAACCATGGAATCGCAACCATGAATCAATAAATTAATTACTAGTAAGAACAAAACCTTTAAATCCTTAAATTCAAAAACATTCCCAACTACATCACAAGGACCAATTAATTACATTAATAATTTGCTATTAACAATCTAAATCCCCCAAAATTGTTCATCATGAGAACAGAACAGCATACATAGCATGCGGAGCGCTATCGTAAGCTGGCGTCAGGGTCAGCCGATCGGGAAGCAGAGTTCGCCGCCGCCGCCGCAGCAGAAGGCCCACACCTCCAACTTATCACCCTTCTCCAGCGCACTCCACGCGCGGAAAAGCTTGAGCTCGTCGCCCCTGATCACGGTGCCGCCACTGCCATCCCACGGAGCCAGCTGCAGGAAGCTCAAGAGTCACGAACCCGCACGGCGCCGGCAGCACTTCATGAGCCTGGCCGTGCATCCGCCTCCCTGCGTCTCCGCTTCCTCGCAATAAACCACATGCCAATGGCGACATCGTCGGCAGAGAACTGCCGTCTTACCAAGGCATCCACCCACTCCGGCTCGGTGCGGGTGGTCTCGCCGTCGTCGCTGGGACACTCAAGCGCTTCGCCGAATCGCCGGGCGTCGAATCGATCAGCTCGTTGGGTGAATTAGTAAAACGTGACTTGAATCCGGATATCGGGTTACTGGACCCGTTTATTTATTTTTAGTGATCCGACGGCCCATACGCAAGAGAGGGTGCGGACCCATCAGTTTTTGACCCGTTAAAAGAATCCGGAACCGTTGGAGGAAGCCGACGGCGGTGCAGTTACCAGCGGGGCTGCCACTCCCACAGCTTCCATTCCCTCCTCCCTCTTCAACTCCTCTCTCTATATATATGTCTTCCCTCTCACCTCGATCCCCCCAAAAAATCGATATCCCCCTTTTCATCAGTCGATCTCACAGAACGGTGGAACAAGAATATTAAGGGTAGATGGCGCAGGCTTCGGTCGATCAGCATCCGGCGAACGGGGTGGTCAGTGGCGCCGGCGGGAACCCGCCTCCTTTGGCGTCGCTCTTCGTGGGGGACTTGCAGCCAAATGTGACGGAGACGCAATTATTTGAACTTTTCAGACAGATCGGACCGGTCGTGTCGGTGCACCTCGGCCTGGACTCGAGGACGAACCGCTCTCTCGGCCATGCCTATGTTAACTACAGCAACCCCACGGACGGTAAACTCATTTCTAGTTTTAACTCAGTTAGTCTATGAAGTATGAGTCACTGTTTAGTTTCTTTATGCTAGATTGCATATTAGTTATGTTGGTTCTTGAAGTTTACATCAATAGTTTGCGACTCTTGTATGCTATCTTTTATAGTTTCCGTCTTCGTTTGTTTTAGTCAGCACTTTATGTTATTTATTGTTGGTTGGTGTGGTTAACCCTATGGAATGATGTTAAGTCAAAGTTTCCAGCTCAAGAATGGGTTTGGAAGATTGCAGTTATCTGGACAATGCTAATAATGACAGCATCCGTTTGGGAGTTCTCACTAGGCTAAAATAGGATGTCAAATAATTTTCAGGCTCTAGTGAACTATCTTGTTCTTCATGAAATATGAAATAAAGCAGGATAAAATTCAATTATGTAAAATATCCAATTACTTTCTGGCAAGATTCCCTTATATTTAAGAAAGAACTAAGATAGAGTGAATATTGGTAAGTCGTTTTAGAACCCTAGCTAGGGTATCAACAGTCTTGGTTGCCTTTTTGCTTTTCCATTTAGCTAATCATAGGTGTTCAAATTTCTAGTTATGATTATTTGAAGGATGCGTCTACTAAGAAAAAACAAAATCTGATCATCTCATTCTGTTTGATTAGGTGGAAATGTTAGTAATAGTTAGAAACAGTCTAGTATATAACTGGAAACTCCAATCTTGAATGATATAGCATGAAGTTTCATTGTACGACGATTGCTGTCAATAAAGAAGGATTATGAGTATTATACCATTTGGGCCATGGAACTCTTTTACTTGAAGTACTTCTACACCTAAGTTGTTAGGTTTGAATTCAATGTTATTATCAGCACCTTCAATTGATTTATGTGTTAATTTTATTAGTTTTTTATTTTTACTAAATATTTACAAGGACAATAAAGAATCATCAATCATGTCGAAGGAGTTCATGCAGGAAATGCTGATTAGAATCATTCTTATCATTGTCCTGATTGATCATCGTTTGCTAATTGCCCATATTATATCTGTGTTTATATAATGTGTAGTTGATTGGAAATTGAGAATATCCATCTCATCATTTGATTTAACACATGAGAATTTGATAATCTTACTGTTTTGAGTTTATCATGGTTCTCAATATGATCATTTTGTCTTAGTGCACCCTTTATATTCTACACTTCCCTTCTTTGATGGAAGCTGCCTTCCAAGGAAAAGAAAACAGAAATAAAAAAAACACACTGGTCATATAATGGAACAACAGAGAAAATAGCATGAATGTCATTAACTCATCTAGCAAATCTCACATAACTTGTTTACAGGATTCAATGCCTGCTCTTGATCCCAACAAGGGATATTATCTTACTTTAGTGAACTTGCCCTTCTGCAACTGGTATTTTGCTTTTTTTCAATATTGTGTAATTCTTGCTTCCACATCCACATCTTCTTTCCAAATTGGATGAATCTACTGCTGAACATATGTATATATTTTCCTCTTACTGATGGATCATACGAGTAGGGAGTTCCTTGTAGGTGTAAAGGACAATGACCTTCTGATTTGAATAGGTCATGCCACTCATACTGTACATGGCATTTGGCTTCTTTTTGTCACTCTTGCTCTGGTCACCCTTCTGCATCTCCTTAGCTGTATATTAATTTACCTCGGTGGCCCATTACACAGGGTTAAAAAACTACTGTAGTTTTGCTTATTGTTCTAGTCTGCTTTATGATTATTTTTCATCTTTTGCTTCTAATTTCTATGTCTTCACCTTTCATTCAGTTCATTGCCCTGCTCATGCCCTTTATCAGTCTTTTCCACTTGGCATGATTGCCAAAGTTGCCTTAGATACCTTGGCTCTATAGAGCAATTTGGAGAGTCAGATGTTGATTAGATAATAGTTGCCATCCAACATAGCTATTACTAGTAGGTCTGTTGGTCACACATTGCTTCTAATATGGTAGCAGCTCAAAGTGGTATTACTTTATGAGGGTAACAGTAGTTCATGCTAATGTTTGCTTTATATGCCAGTTTAGCTTAGCAATTTTTTTTATGAATTTACTTAACTCTTGATGGTGAAAAGAAATCCGACACTGGTGTTACCATTTTATCTGTCCTCTAATTACCTAATACAGTGAGCACTGTTATGTAGCATATGCAATTATATTCTGCTTGATATCCATATTATTAACATAGCCTTTAGCACTGTAAAACCTATTTTCCTTTACACACAATGAAAGGAAAATTCTTGTTTTGAATTTTTTTTCCTCTCTTAATTATGGGATTCTTGTTTTGTACAGACAAATCTTTCTAGAAATCATTCCACTCAAAGATAGATATTAATCTTTAAGGCGAATTCTGGGTTACTTTTTTTACTATGTGTGTGTGTGTGTGTGTGTTCTGGGTTAGTTTTTTTTACTCTGTGTGTGTGTAGGTTAGGTTGGTCTATTATCAAGTTAATTAAATTTGGTCATGTTTGATTAAGCTTATGTATCTTTAGAATCTATTTTTTATTTTGGTAAAAGGTGCATACTGTTGTATTGGTTAATTTCTTGTTGTTTGCTTTTCAAAATTAAACCACTGGAATACTAGTAACAATTTCATTGAATCTATAAAACAATGAACTATTTTTCTGATGCTTTTATTATGCTCTAATATCCTTTTTGAAGAACTTAATGCATATTCATTGATAATGATCTTCATGTTAGATCATGGATCCAACTTTTAGTTGATAGAAGTTTTTCTTCTTTTGATCTCTGACCATCATTTGATTGACAGCTGCAACGGCTTTGGATGTTCTGAACTTCACTCCTATTCATAATAGGCCCATTCGTATTATGTATTCGATACATGATCCTAGCATTAGTATCAATGGGGCTGCAAATATTTTTATCAAGGTATTAAATAGTTTGTATCACTCAATTCTTTTGCTTCCGACAGCCTTCATTAGTCTTATTTAATTTGTTTTCTCTTTCCTTCAGAATCTAGATAAAACAATTGGAGACAAAGAACTACATGAGATCTTCTGTTCTTTTGGTAATATCTTGTCCTGCAAGGTAGCTATTGATGCATTTGGCCAGTCAAAAGGCTATGGTTTTGTTCAATTTGAACAAGAAGAGGCTGCACAAAATGCCATTAACAGGCTAAATGGCATGCTTGTGAATGATAAACTGGTTTATGTTGGACCCTTCATGCACAAGCAAGAAAGGGAAAGCCCTGCAGACAAGACCAAATTTTGTAATGTCTTCGTCAAAAACCTTTCAGAATCCACTACAAAGGAGGACCTGGAATTTATCTTTGGAAAATATGGGAAAATCACTAGTGCAGTTGTGATGACTTCGGAGGATGGAAAATCTAAGTGCTTTGGATTTGTCAATTTTGAGATGCCAGATGCTGCTGCCCAAGCAGTTCACGAACTTAATGGGCAGAAATTTGATGATAAGGAGTGGTATGTTGGAAAGGCACTGAAAAAATCTGAAAGGGAATTAGATTTAAGGGGAAATTTTCACCTACGTGCCAGGGAGGCATTCAATAAGCATCAAGGGATTAACTTATATTTGAAGAACTTTGAAGACAATATTGAAGATGATATGCTGAGAGAATTATTTTCTGGGTTTAGGACAATAACTTCTTGTAAGGTACTTTTTCTATACTGATTTTTTTTCTCAACCTTTACATATCTGTTGGATATGGTTGATATGCAACTGAGTCACAGATTATGCGGGAGCCAAATGGTGCAAGTAAAGGCTTTGGATTTGTTTCTTTCTCAGCTCCTGAAGAAGCAGCTCAAGCTGTAAGTTCTCCTTTTTTTTTTTTTTTTTTTTTGTATTTTTAAAATAGTAAACTGTATCTTCTTTCTGTATTTCATTAGCTGGCAGAGATGAATGGAAAATTAATTGGTGGGAAGCCACTTTTCGTAGCACTTGCACAAGACAAAGCAGAAAGAAAAGCTAAGTTGCAGGTATTCAATTAGATACATAATTGGCTCAGTTAGATATTCTATTTAACATCTCTTGGGTGCTAAACTGCTAAACAAAAGGCAATATGTTCCTTGATTCTTGAATTTAGAATGCCATCCTGATATCCTTGGGTACATTATGTTATCTGCTTGAAATGAAATTCGTTTTGTAATTGCATGAAAGGTTATTGAATGCGTATAATGTGCTTCTTGATTGCTAAGATAGAAACTCCTTCAAAGGAATGAAGTCTTTGTTTATTTTTCCAGCCAATTCAAATAATACTTTTGTGGCTTTATTATTTAACCTTTAAAGTGCAAAGTCATTTTATTACTATTGTGTAAAACATGTAAGATAGAGAGGGGGGGGGGGGGGGGTTTCGGCTTTATTAAAAACTGAGTGTAGTGGAAGAAAATAAAACACGAGAAGAGACATGAAGACACAAACAATTTACTTGGTTCGGAGCCTTCGGTGACTCCCACTCCAAGATCCAGACTCCTCGGACCTATCAATGGGTAATGCACTAAATTCTCTTTCAGAACCGCCGGAAGAGTAATCCGAATACAAATGACTGGAGGAAGTGTAACATCCCTACACTTCCTATATTCAACAATAGATAATTGCAGCTTAAATTAAAATATACTGACTCGTAGTAAATGACAGTCGAGGCTTGGAGTCGGTGTCGCAGGGTTGTAGTAGAGAAGAAGCGCAGTCCGAACTAAGCTCATCTGAGGCGCCTCCAACCTCAAAAATTATCTCTTAAACTTCGACGTTGACAAACTTCGACATCTGCAGTCTCTATCTGCGCGAGGGTGTCTCCGAGGCGCCTCCGAGGGGCTTCCAACGCCTCCAGGGCGCTTCCGTGCCATGAAGTCTTATCCACGGTTCAAAATTTCGTTCCGTGTCGGGCAACATGGGCGAAACTTACCGTTCCACCCAAGCATCGAAACCGACACCAAATTAGCGACGATTTCGTCGCATCGCGCGTCACGGGCTAGGAGGAATCATGCGTGCGACAGAAGGAATCGCGCGGCTAGTCGTCGCAAGACAGTATGGGCAGCGTCACTAGACGCTTCTGGTGCCGCCGGAAGCATCGCGGGGCGCCTGAAGCGTAGTAGGCGTTGCGACACGACGTTTTTGGTGGTGCCAAAAGCGTCGTCAGACGCCTCCGGTGCCATAGGAGGTGTCGTCGGACGCCTCCGACGCCGTCGAAGGGGCGGGTGCGCGGGTGGGCACGCCGCGAGCATGCGAGCGAGCGTGGGGCGTTATTGTGCAAAATTAATATTTTAATTTAAATAAATCAAACAATTATCACTTGATTGTGATATTTTAAAGACGCTTTCATAAATCCTAATTAACTTATCTCAATAAAATATAAAAAAATATATTTAAAATTTAAAAAGTAATAAATTTTATTAAATAATATTTTAAAATTATTTTACTATTTTGAAAATTCTAAAAAATTTATAAAAATTATAATAAATCAAATTTATATTCTTCTATATATTTTTAATTATTTTATATATTTTTTTACTGTTTTAATGTTTAATTGATATTCTAATTTTTTTACTATTTAAATATATATTATTTAATTATTAATTAATTAATTCAATAAATAATTAATTTATATGATTATTATATATAAAATAGTATTTTGTATTAATTTCTATAATTATGATTATTTAATCTGGATATTGGAGAACTATAAATCTTATCTAAGTAAAATATTATAAGAATCATTGCTTTCATTTGATTCACGCCACTCCTTTTAGTAAGATAACATATTATGATATTATGATGTATCAATTTTAATTCAAGTTATTTATAGATTAATTATTTTTTTAAATAAAACTATATTTAATTATTTTTTATAACAATATTAAGTTGTTTAATAATGGAAAACTTATATTAAATTAATATATAACTTATTTTAAAATTATACATAATAAATATATTTAGCTAATAATTAATATATATAAATAAAAATACTCAAACCGTATCGGCATGATACGATACGACATTGAAACCGTATCATTCTGGTTTGGGACTGAAACCTCGGCACGGCTTGAAATTTTAAACCTTGGTTGCTGTTGGTGCAGAAACAGCAGACCATCGAACCTATGAACCTAAGGTTTGATTATGACAAAGGGTTCAAAGTAAGCTGTCTTGTTATCTAACAAGTTGAACTGAGTGTACAGGAAAGTCCTAGTTTAGGCTAGGCAGATGGAAAGTCCTACTACGATTAGGCAAGTGCAAAGTCTTAGCTGCAGTTAGGCAATGAAGTCCTAGTTCGGGGGACTGGGTGAAGTTTTGGCGAGTCGAGGACTTTGGACGAAATCCTAGAGTCAAGGACTTTAGGTGAAAATCCTGGGGGTTTCGGACACTAGGTGGAAGACTGGATGGGTTGTGGATCGGACGTTCAACATGAAGTTCTGAAGTCTCGGACGCTGAGCAAAAGTCCAGACGGTACCGTCCGACAAAAGGTAATTTCTCCTGAGAGGAGTAGGTGAGGATGCGTTCTCCGTTGAGAGGACAGTAGACATCGGTTCGACATAGGGTTTTCGAAAAATCTGAAAGTCAGAACTGAACAGTCCGGATACTGTCATGTAGCTTTATTAATCATATTTTATTGTGCTAACTTCGTCTTGCAGTGTATGTTTTGTATTTTGGACTAACATGGTTTGCAAGGAATGAAAAGCACAAAACAAGCTTGGATGAACGGTGTTCAAGGCGCCTCTAGGGCGGTTAGAGGTGCCTCGGGTGGCTTGGCCTGAGGTTCGCGCGGAGAGGCGCGTAGGCGCCTTCCATGCACCTGGGCGCCTTTGATACCGGATGGAAGGCGCCTTCCATGATATTGAAGGCGCCTTTAAAGGGATAAAGTTCATAGATTGCGGAAGTTATCATCTCCAACGCGAAGGGGATAAGTTGCACCACTGGAGGCACCTTTAATGGGGTTGAAGTGTGCCTTCAATGGAGGTGAAGGCGCCTTCAACACTCTATAAAACAAGTCCTCGAGCAGATGTATGAATAGACTTGATTTCACGACTACCCTCTTGTGCCCTGCTCCAAAGACGATCTGACGAAGCCGCAACGCTACTCCGACAACTAAAAGCTCGCAATTTCAACATCGTCGTTGTCGGTTTATTGTAATTAAATTACTGCACTTGTAATTCTTCTATTTGTAAAGATTTTCTGAAATTATAGTGATTGCCCAACGAAAGCTGATCGCGGGCCTTGGAGTAGGAGTCGTGCTCCGAGCCAAGTAAAAACCAAAGGTGTCAGATTGGCTTTCTATTTTCCTTTCTTTATTTCTTTTCCATTGCACTTACTCTTTACATGATGATTTTTAAACGAATATGAAAGCCACGAGCGTTATTACCCCTCCCCCTCTAGCGCGTTTCGATCCTACAGTTGCATGCATAGAAAAGAGGAAAGAGAAGAGAGAGAAAAATGGTAGAGAAAAAAAAACAGAAGAAGTCAGATTGTCGGGAGGGAAAAACGGGAAGTGCACTTGCACCTTTTGATAAATACCAAAATAGCATGCGCCTTTTGGTAAATTCAGAAACTTAGGTGCACTATTTGGTAAATTCAGAAACTTATCGGTTGCTTTTTTAGTTTCTTGGAAGCTTGCAGTGTGTTTAGATTTAATACAATTTAATTCTTTAGTTTTACATTCTCTAAAGCTTTACTCTGGTTTCAAAATATGTGTAATAATAAGCCATGTTCTGAATTTTTGCATATCACCGTTGCCATAGCTGTTCCTCAACAAAGATTTGTAATTACAAACAACTATGGTGAGAAGCTTGTTGCCGTGCTACATGAAACTGGATCGAAGAAGCTTGTTATACTGTGCCATGGTTTTGGATGTACAAAGGTGAGATGTTCTGATAGATTTCATGTCTCTTTAGTCATTTTTAGTTTTCTTATTTAGATAACTTTCCATCAACTTAATTCAGAAAATCATGTAAGAACTTTGAGTTACTTTTAGATTTCATATCTATTTGTTTAGTGTAGCACTTAGGTAGATGCTATTTTTTAGAGTGCATCTAGAAATTGTCCAAAATATTAGGGTCCTTTGTGTTAATCCAA
>JBBMJZ010413100.1:4364872-4375372 GCA_037833815.1 Zingiber zerumbet
GTCATTTGACCAATGTGATTCTTATTTCTAAATAAATGTTCATACCAAAAGCTAGGCTTTTAGTATACATCCTAACAATATTCATGCACTATCCCTTCTTTACCCGCTGAGTCCCAGCACTCTCTACCCCACAAACTGATTTTTCATTTGCCATGTAGTAGGTAGATGAATCGAGGATGCTTGGAGATTTCTAGCTGCCAGTCCCACTACACATTCAAGGATAGTTTTCTTTTCAGTCTTGTTACTGTTTGAATAGTACATTGATTTTGCGTATTTGTTTTTTAATAAGTTGATGTGGGTTTGGAGTCTAGTCTGGTGGTTGCATGTATTATGGTTAATGACTTTGTTGGTCTTACATTCGTATTTTTTTTTGTGATTTTTCGCTGTGTTTACTTCCAGCCGTGTGGGTTGTTTATAACTGCGTGGTTGTGTTTACTTTCAGCTGCGTGGACTGTTTATAAACTGCGTGGTTGTGCTTATATCCAGCCGCGTGGGCTGTTGATTATATTTATATGTTGTGAGTGTATGTATATTGATTTCAATTGTCACTGTTACGGGGGAGGTGTTGTCCGATTTTTGATTGGACACCCTTACCCTCAGGGCGTGACACCAAAAATCTTGATAGAATGTCTCCACAACTTGATACTCTTTATTTGTCACTATGGAACCAAGTTTTTTCCTCTTTTGCCTCCCATCAGCCATTGAACAAAAATTTCTCTACATGGACTTGTCAAGCTAACACTCCTTCCCCCACACTTAAATTTTGTACGTCTCGGACAAAGATGAAATTCCATACTTCAATTTTTGTCAACCATACTCAGTTACGAAGCTTCCAAGATAGTATTAACCACTGCAATTCATAGATTCAACACCAGATTCAGAAATCATATCAAAAGCAAATTCTAAGATGAAGCTGATTTCTGAAATTCTAATTCCCAAAATTTAGTTTCAGGACTTGGAGTTCAAGGGAATTCCGGCTTAATTTATAAAGAGTTGTAATCAGAAAAATGTCTCATTTAACACTGTAGTGATAGGAGACCGGTTTCATGTTGTTACTGGTAGAAACAGCATCAAGTTTTGGCACTAAACAAGTGAAATATTTAAATATCTGCACTATAAGTGGTCACTGTATCATTTTTAGAAACCTTTTTGCCGATTTTTTTCTTCAGCAATTCTCCTTCTGTTATCTTCCTTTGATCTACATTTCATAAGCACTTATCCTCCACTAGTTTACACACACCCTGCTTAAAATTTCAGAATTTAGTTTCAACAAAATTTCTGCATTTCAATAATTCAGAAATCAAGTCAACAAGGATTCAATGAATTGCAGCTTCCAAAAGTTTCATAGTTTCAGACTTCATATTCATTTCAGAGAATTACTGTACTTCAAACTTCAGGAAATAAGATTCTGCTTCACTGGTTTCTTTTACTAATGCCCACAAAATCTAGCAGTTGCTTAACATTCAACCACTCCTTTCTTTGAACTCATCTTTTCTTGTTTTTCTTTTGCATAATAATAAAGAACAACAATTTGGTTCAGCTGTTCACACAGCTCCTCAAATCAGCAGCTTCAACAATAGGGTGTAGTTCAAGAAATCAGATTCTGTGCTTACACATACTTTTCTTTTCTTTATGTTCTCCTCAGGTGACAATCATTTCCCTATCCAGCTTTAGAGTGTATTCATATCACATACAACTGATTTTGCATGAACCTTCCATAGATTAGAGAATTGCAAGAAGAGCTTGGCACACAACTACACATCACTGGCAGATTCTGCAGTATCTTTGTTGTCAATTGTAGAAATCAGAAACATGTATGAACTTCCTGGATTAAGTTTCAGAAATGCTACTCACATGTTCATTTTAAAATGACTTCAGATTCCCTAATACAACTAACAACAGGGTTAGCTATGACATCTGTCCTTTTAAAATCTTCTTAAATCAGAATTGTATCTCAATCAGTTCAACAATCGAATTGGTATGTGCGGAGATAGAAACTTGACAATGCTGCACTGCAATCTAGTAAGGCATTTCAGGAATCACACTCACTTTGTCAATTTCAGAATTCCCACATCTATTAGCAGCAACTTGTCTCTTGCAACAATCTAGCAACTAGCTTAACCCCTCATTGGTTTAACTTCAGAATGTATGCTACTGCTGCTGTAACTTCAGTTTCAGAAATGAG
This sequence comes from Zingiber zerumbet, assembly GCA_037833815.1. Taxonomy (NCBI): domain Eukaryota; kingdom Viridiplantae; phylum Streptophyta; class Magnoliopsida; order Zingiberales; family Zingiberaceae; genus Zingiber; species Zingiber zerumbet. The sequence goes on from JBBMJZ010413100.1 coordinate 4,367,058, forward strand.
ATTCCTGGATTTTACAGATGTTGTTTCACAAGGAACTTGGGAAGAAGAGAGCATCAAATGCCAATAAGATAGTAATAGTTTCACTTGAAATCCCACTGATCAGAAAAATGCAAAGAAACTTGGCACATGACATCTGCTTCAGATTTTTTCCTTTTTCGTAGCACAGTTTCTGCATTTCCACTTCAAAAACTACAGCAAGAAAGACAATTATTTTCAAGAGAAGCAAAAGTATCCACATCATCAGCTTAAATAACTTAAATTTATTTGGTTGAATTGAGTAGCACCAACAACAACTTTTGATTTCTGAAATTCTTATTTCCATACAGAATTAAAACTGATTCTAGAATTCAACATCCATGACTTGTCTTAAGGTCATCAAAGATTGTCATAGAACTCGGCACACCAATGACCAAATTGATACATCAATTTAGGAGACTTCTCTGTAGTTTTTTTTTTCTTTTTTTTTCAGATTCCTGCATTTTATCACTTCAACTACCTAGTTTCAACTGAATCCAGTTTGGAAATCCTTGTAGATTACACTTATTCCCTCGATTTCCTAGAGGAGTGGGGGCATCCAATTGAGACTGATGCTTTATCACTAGCCACACAACAGCAAGACGAAGCAAACTTCAGCACCTTCACACAAGCAAGAATCTTGTAATTTAGTTTCAGACTACGTCATTCCCTATGGGTTCTAATCAACCATTATGTTGAATCAATCTGTAGTTCTCTAACTAGAAACAATTCTAATTGAAACTCTTTTTAGTTCTTTTCAATTTGGTTCCCTTCCTTTTATTCAAAGAGATTCGGCTTTTCTAAACTCATAGCCAAACAAATCCATATAAGAAATGAATGAATCTATCTCTAAAATGTTGTTGCTGTTGGCAGAAAGTAGGTGTCATTCTATGAAATTCAATTTCTAGCAAGTAACAAGTTCAATTTCCAACTTCCATAATGAACTTACATAGCTTCAATTCCTGCAAGAACATGCTCCATTCGAAATCTGAATTTCTTTTAGTTCAGCAATTTCAGCACTTGATAATGTTCCAGCAGTTTTAGTAAATCATACAAATGAAGAACTCCTGTAACTACCATATCATGCTCAAAAATCAAAGATCAACCTTCATGAAGCCATCAAAAATCTTCAAGACCACTGATTTTGTCCAAATCCTCCCCCACACTTAGAACTTGGACAATCTAACTCATCAAGAATATCAATCAAAACTCCCAACAGAATTAAGGCAAAGCAAAGGTGATCAAAGATAAAAATGCTAGATGAAAATATTTTAAGAAAATTGTGGAAAAAGAAATGGAAAATACGAGGAAACAAGAATGAAAAATATCCTTTATTTCCATGCATACATAAGGTATTGTGATTTTGAAAAGAAGCAAAGCAAGTTCTAGAGTTCAATTGTCATGAGTACACATCACACACAAAACAAAAATAATAAAGTATAGGCTTTAGATAGTCCTCCCTAGGTAATATTTGCAATCAAACTCAATTAATCAAAATGAAATCCATCACTACACTACCAATAGCATGCAAGTAAAGTATTCATCATGTCCATTTAGAGCTGTCAGACGGGTCAACCCATGGTGGGGCGGGTCGGCCCTTGGCGGCCCAACCATTTGGCGGGGCGGGGCGGGCCAACCCGTCAACTTGGCGGGTTGGGAAATTTTCAACCCAACCCAATCCAAGGCGGGCCGCGGGTTTGGCGGGCCAACTCGCGGGCTTATCAATTTTTTTAAAAAAATTAAAAAAATAGTTCATATCTTCAATGTTTTACTTCGGAAATGTTTTATTAATCAAATGTATTCATAAACAAGTATTTTAAATATAAATGGACACAAATAAATACTTATGTTGGATCAAAAGGACTATTTTTATTTTAAAATTATAACAAAGAAAGATAATAAATTGACATAAAATTGTGCAACGAAGAGGAATAGTAATTAGGACTCATGGTTGTGCGTCGAGCAATTTAGATCAGTGGTATCATGGCTGTGCATACGTAAACGAATCAAATAAGAAGATCATCTACTTTTAAGAAGGTCATCTAGTTTGGGTACGCACACCAAGCTCTTCATTGTGCATAATGTATGTTTCAGATTTATCTCATAAATGAATCAAATAAGAAGGTCATCTACTTTTAAGATTAATCGGCTTTAAAGTGTGCATATATATTTCTATAACTTTTGTCTATCGCACTCAACTTCACAAGTATGGGCTTTTCCTAATTAGTATTCCTCTCTACGAAGAAGATAATTAAATGCTATAATTTGACCCCTGGTACTCTTGCAGTTGCAGCATTGACTACTAATCTAAATTGCTTACATGTGTTTCTCAACCTGCGAGCCAAACCAAGCCCATTGCGGGTCTACCCGAGTGGGTCGCGGGCCTAGGCGGGTCGGCTCGCGACGGACTTGAGTTGCTAAAATTTCAACCCAACTCGCTTAAATTGTTTGCGGGGTGGGCCAATCCGACGGGCCCAACCCAAATTGACGACTCTATGTCCATTGACCTAAAGTGTGATAGTCAAAACTAAAAATCTTTTACTATCTTAAAAGTAATAGTAGAACAATTTCATGGAGAAATTTATTCAAAATGACATGCTATGTAGACCAAACAAAATGCAACGTATGGAAGCAAAATGCAAATGTAAAGTATGAAAGTAAAATAAAGTATAAAACAAAAAAGAAAAGTAAGGAACAAACTCCTCTTTATTTTGGGCGGTTGAAAATGATTTAGAAATAAGATCCATGCCGGAAGTGGAACGATCCTTCCCGGTGGTTAGAGTCGATTAAGAAATGTCATCCACTTGGAAGTGGAATGCTATTCATTGAAGTTAAAACCTCTCCTCCCACCATATGCTCCTCGAAAATTTGCCCTGGAGGTTGAAGACGGTTCAATTTAAGCATCCACTCTGAGAGCTTATAATTTCCTACAAAGTCAACAAAAGGCAACACCTCTCGTAAGCATGGAAAAATAATAGGTTTTACATTACAAGGTTCCAAAAATGCATCATATCCAATAAAGTCAATTAATGGTACCTCAATAAAATTTTCCAAAAATGCATCATATCCAATAAAGTCAATTAATGGTACCTCAATGAAATTTTTTGATGAATCATAAGAAATACTAACCTTGTCATGTTGAAAGGTACCTGGAGTTCTAGAATGGTGACTATGACCTCCTTATCCTCAAGTAGTGGTTCAGGCTTCGGTTCAGGTGGTTCTTGGGGTATTGCTTTCAATATTTAATCCCCTACACTTACTTCATCAATACCTAATTTAGGTGATTGTGCAACTAGAAAAAGTGATTTGTTGGGGTATTGCTTCCACTATACAATCCCCTACACTCTCCTCATTATCAACAGAGTCAGAAATTCTTACAACTACAGCATCACAACAAGAAATACTAGAGGAATCTTGTGGAATAATGAAGACAAGATCAGGTCTGTCAAAAACACTACAATCCCTCTTCTCACTGAAGCATGTTGCTTGTTGCTGGCTAACGGATGATGCAAATTGGTCTACTTATATCTACAAATTTTGTATCTCTGCAAATTGTTGCTTTTGATGCTCTATCATTAGCTGGATAATCTCCTGAAGGTCCTATGTTGAACTACGGGCATGAACTTCATCTTGAAATGCACCCCAGGGAGCTAGCTCACCCTGGTGGACTGGATGTGCCCAAGTAGGCATATACTCATCATGAAATCCCTGTGGGCTCTGATATGTTGGATATGGCTAAGGGAATTGTCGTTGTGTATCCTCATACCTAAAATGTGATTGATCCACCCAATTAGAATTATATGAATTTGGAAATAAACCATACCTATTGGGCTGCTCTATGGGTGGATGATATTAAGGTTCAGGTTGATAATACTGAGTCTGAGGATGATAGTACTGATAATATGGATCCATGGTTAAAGAAATTTCCTATTATTTTCCTATTCTTACACTAAAACACTAGCAAATAAGATTAGAAGATACAGGGGACATATAAAATCAAACACATGGATATATGAGCATGAAAGCAATTGAAACAATTTTTTTTTTTCAAATTTTATGTGAAAAGAAAAAAGCAATCCTAAGATTATCAAACACCGCTAACATTCCCCGGCAACGACGCCAAATTTGATAATAGCCAATTTGCTGTGAATTGGTATCAAATAATCACCAAACCCCTCTAAGCTAATGAAGTATAGAGAATGGCCCGGATCGTCTCTCTCTAGGAATGTAAAAGGTAGGATGATAGTTTTAGGATCGGTTATTGTTGGGTTGAGGGTTTTTTTGGATAAATTGGGGTTTTAGAAATGACTTTTGAACAAAGAGAAGAAGTAAGAACTGAAACCTATGCTACATTTGCAAATTCAACTCATAGAGATTAACAAACAAAGAGTCTAACAAATCTAAACTACATCATTGAAAGAAATAACAAACAAGAATAACCTAATACAACAATTAAGCAAAACCTAAATTGATCAAACATCAAAAACAGTGACAATAACTGAAGGTTTCAAATCAATAGCAAGGGAATTTGAATCAACTATGCATTGATCAACTACAACAAAGCTAAAATTCAAATAGTGCTGAAGAAACTAGCATTCAGAGGATTCACACTAATCAAACTGGGGAAACCCTAGCTTGGATTTGGTGTGCATCAGATGAAGAACTCAAAGATGAAGATAAACAGAGGAGAGATGAGCCCTGCTGGAAATTGATAGTAAACCAATGCTAAATCTATATCTGGGAAAGAGATGAATTCGGGTGAGCTAATGGAACCCCAAGCGCTCAATGATCTTGATAAAGATGTCAAGATCTTGCAATCAGTGATAAACTAATCAAAAAAACCTTGATCTAGCAAATTCAGATGAATTGTGCAGAAATCAGAAATGAGCAGAAGAGAAAACTCCCGTCATTTGGATGTGGTCGGAACTTCACAAAAAGAAGATCGTCAGCTGGAAGGAAAAAGAATCGGCTCAAACCACCGGATTGCTTCACCTTCTCCGCTTCTTCTTCCTTGCAGAATCACAACAAAGTTGGCTTCCGATGGTTGAGGTGGCGTCTCCGGTTTGAAGATGGATGATGATCGGAGGAAGGGAATCGCCCTTGACCTCACTTGCTCACCGGCGGTGGAAGTGGATCGGGATCGTCGCAGAGGATCGTGCCCCGCCTCTCTCTATTTTGACGTGGCTCTTATAGAAATTCAACGAATGAAGAACCCCACTTAGCTTCTCACTTGAACTCATCTCAGATCTAAATGGATGGTTTAGAATGCTAGGGATCTTGATCTACGGTCAGATCATTTCAAATCTGGATCAAAAGCTCTAGCTCTTGATCAACGGCTATGATCTACTTCCACTTGGATTGGATGGACCAGATCCTTGATGGAGTGGTCAGATCTCTCTTAATCTAGAATGAATGGTCTATATTACTTCAAAACTTGATCTCCTCAATTAACCCTAGATTTGAACCCAAATCTGGTCTGATCTGATCGAGTCCTTGTCCTTTGATGCCTACAAAGAATATATCAAATATTAGCATCAAATATTGAGAATATAAGATAATTTATAATTAAGTCCACAATTAAATACAGCTCATGAAATGTGATATAAACATGGAATTAACATATGAGAAGATCAAACGATATGCTTATATGAATCAAAATATCATGATAAAATGATGGTGATCACTCACACGCCTATGTCCCAAACTCTCGTGTCGTTCGGTCGAGCTATAAATGTTCTTGCTCACATGCCTATGTTCCAGACTCTCGTGTTGTTTGGCTGAGTTATAAGTGTGCTTGCTCATACGCCTATGTCTTAGACTCTCATACTGCTCGGCCGATTTATAAGTGTGCTTGCTCATACGCCTATGTCTCAGACTCTCGTACTGCTCGACCGAATTATAAGTGTGCGTGCTCACACGCCTAAGGCCCAGACTCTCAAGCCACTAGGCTGAGTTATAAGCGTGTCTGTCACATGCCTAAGTCCTAGATTCTTGCAATAACTGCAGGGTTATAATTGGGTCTGGCTCCCATCATTAATTCGCATGCGTAGGGCGCCTTCCCGACTAGCATTCACATATCACTGCTCACTCAGCACTCATCTTAAATCTCCGATCACTTGAGCTCACTACTTAACATAAAACCTGTCATACAACATACGAAACCTCGCCACTAATGGCACAGTGCACTTGTGGCATTGAGTGTTCAATCGACAACGGAATACATGAAAATGATCAAGAACAAGAGCCACAACACAACAATTGCAAATACTACTTGTTTAAGGTTTCCTTACCATAAAAGGTTTGGGATTCAAGGCTTGCTACATTATTAAAGAATTCAAATTCGGGAAAGATGTCATTAGGAATCTCATTTATAATCCATTGGCGGTCTAAGAATCGCTCAGGCATATTAGCCGACAAATATTCTGCTTCTCGGAGTTGTTTAACCACTCCTTTGGCACCATAAGAGAACATCTTTATGATACACTAGCCAAGCTACAAGATGAACTCACGAGATCAGAGATATGTCATTCGTCCGGCCTCAAAGCACTCATCCTCTCCAGCCTTGTCAGCTATTAGCTCAGATCTGGCAGACTCCAGCTCGGCCTGTAGTGAATCTAGTTGAGTTTTTTGTGTGTCCAAGTCCATTTGCTGATTTGATATTAGCAAGTCCTTGGCCGCTAATTTCTTGGTTTTTTCAACTGACTCCATAGTGTGATAAAACTGTAGTTCCTCCAGCACAACAATCTTTTGTGCCAGATCGGATACTAGTTTTACCTTTATTACGATTTCCACTCAGAGCTTAGCCTCACTGGTTTGCAGAAGGATCTCAAGATACTTTTTTGCCACCTGTTGGTCATCCATTGCCCGCCGAGCCTCCTCTAGAGCTTTTTCCATCTCTGATTACAGTCTGCCTGGGTTTGTACCTCATGTCGTAGTTTGTTCACCTTTGGAATCGAGGCAGGAGCCGAAGGAGATTCCAACTCCTTTACACAGTCCTTCAAAATTTTATTGGTCTGATCTAAGTCCACCACAAGTTGGCTCAAGTTCAGCCTAAAAGCAAAGAACTAAATGAAATGATGCTAGAAATCCTATTTACTAAGAGGAAGAAATTAAGATCTTACTGTAGTGGTATCCTCAGCAAATTCGTCTACATGTTTGGGTACCGAGCGACTCTTCGCGCATCCCGCTGTGTTTGTCCAGGCATCTGCTAATAGCCCTTTTAGTTTCACTAACCCAGAGGGTGGTCGAGGATCGAAAACTATCCCCTTCTTGGACAACACATTAAAGGAAAAGACAAATTACCGCTCGACTTTATTGGATGTACCAGGCCTTGAAGAAGAGGCACCCAAGGTTGGATTAGTAGGCCAAGAGGGACATGTAGACGTTGACAATGTTGGCCCAGTTGACCTTAAAGAAAATGGCCCTTCCGAAGTAGGGTGGTCAGTTTTAATTGGGGTTTTTTCCTGAACAAAAGAAGTGGGGGGTGTGAGAGTCCGCTTGGTCCCCGCCTGTTCGACTGAAGCTTGGGAGGTTGGTCAACATCTTTTACGATGAGTCCTAAGTGGCTCCTCCGATTCGGGGGGATCGGGTTTCACTTCTATTGGCACTTGGGAATGGTAGGCGACAGACCTTCCAACTCAGTCAGGATGACTTTGCCTCGTCGATATAGCTTGACCTCATCCATTTGTAAGGTCTATGACACTAGCGCCCGAGATAAAGTCTCCATTGTAAAAAGAAACAAAATGTTTCAGTTAGAGATAAGATGGAAAGGGAGACGAAGTCTCTTACCAAAAGAAAATCGTAGCTTAGCTCGAATTGGACTTAGTCCAAAAATGTAAAAGAGCTCTTCAAGTAGCAGTCTAGGGATATCAAACTTTAGACTAGCCAGTCGCTCTGAAGCTTCATTAAATGCTAGCTCTATATGGAAATCACCCAGATCAGGCACAAGTGGGAGATCTGATTGTTACACGGTTGGCCAAGGTACTGGTGTGGGGAGTCAAATAAAGAAGTACTTGTCCATCCGGTCCTTATTATGATGGGGAATTTTATCAAAAAATACAGTCCTTGAGCGGGATTGAAAATGAAAACCTCCATTAGCTAGTTGTTCAGGGTAGTAAAAGTAATGGAACACTTGGAGAGTTAAAGAGACTAAAACAAAATTGCAACTCTACAGAGAAGGCGAATGGAGTTCAGAACTAGTTGTTGGAGAGGGATACTAAAGTATCGGCTTATTTCAGAAAAGAAAGTGGGAATGGGGAAGCGAATTCTAGCCAGGACTTGGTCCTTAAAGAAGGTCACAT
>JBBMJZ010413100.1:4438199-4448820 GCA_037833815.1 Zingiber zerumbet
ATTGGCGTCAGGAGTGACCATGTCATTTCTGCATCATATGCATGGATTGCATTTATTGCTTGTGATTGCTGCATTTTGGATGCTGCATTTGCTTGGATTGCATATGATTGACATGCATACATGTGACATTTTGTATCTGGTTCGATGACCCTTATATCCGGATAGGAGGTCCTGGTGAGTACAGTTTTCTTCAGCCTTTTCAGTTTGCATTTCTTTTTATTGTTCAGGAAACTGTACCGCATAATTATTACTGTTATTTATAACTTATTATGCATGTCTATCCGGTATCCGCTGAGTTGTTGAACTCACACCATCGCCTTATATTTCTATTTCAAGTTGATACCGTCAGGAGGTCCAGTTGCTAGTCCCCTTGTCACAAGAGTATATGTATTAGTCTTTTGGTTTTCTATTTTTTTGCTTAGAGTATGTTTCAGACTTGTATTGGTTTTACACCTTGGATTTGTATGGTTTTTCTTAAGACATTTTAATGGTTGGACATTTGCTTGCATGTTGGATCTTTGTTTGGTATGTTCTTCTACGTGTCTGCCAGATGGCAGAAGAGGTAAGCTTGGATGTTGTTTTCGGTTTTCTTTTTGTATTATGGTGACAGCCGGAGGATGTTTTATTATAACTACGTGGATTATTTTATTTTTATCTGTTATATATTCCAACCGTGTTGGCTGATGGTTGTGAGCCCTGAGGGCTATGTAGACATGTTTCAGATTGTCACCCGTAGAGGGGAGATGCTGTCAAAATTTCTTCTGGCAAGGACTACCTGGGGCATGAAAATTTAATTTGGTATCAGAGTGGGTTTACGATACCTGCTTTTCATGTTCTGGATTTTTAAGTTAATCTAATACCAATTTATTTGGTATCAAAGCACGGTTTTGCGAGTCAATCTGGGTGTTCTCGGATTTATACAACTTTCTGTCGATTTTCATGTTTCAAAATTCCGTTTCAAATTTATACGGATTTTCGTTATTTTTCTCGTTTCAGAATTCTGAGGTATTATTTGATCTCGTTAAGGAAAGGTCTAAATTTGGGGACTTGGTAGCGATGAAACATCTCCAGACAACAAATAGGTAAAATGATTACTTTTATAATTTTGGTACCGTATTAATACCTAGGTAATAATTTAACAGATATGAAGCATAATACGTGTGTTCTTGCTTCGAGACGTGGTGTTGGACGGCCACGCAAGAGGACGTTGGCATCTCTAGCGATAGAGTCGCCAGAGAGGTCTACTGGGGTTGAGCCTGTCGGTTAGGGACAGACTACACATGATACTGCGGGCGCGTTGGGCTCTCAGACTCTGACGATTCCAGAGGTACCTACCTCGACTGAACTCGCCATACCCACTCCTACAGTATTCACAGTGCCACCATCGGTACGATCCTTGGATTAGTCACCTCGTTAAGATGGATATTAAGTAAATCAAGGTGTTAATGTTTGCTTCAAGTCTTCCACTGTAAATCATCATCGACGAAGATAACAGAGGTAATCACCCCCCTCGAGCTCCTGGAGTGTCCCAACAAGTGTTATCAGAGCAAGGTCACTCTTCATTGGACTCATCGCCGGAAGGGGAATAAGCTAGAGGAAGAAAAAGAAGTTAAAGCCCTAATTTCAACAAATTCAAAGACTTCATCAAAAGAGCTCAACTTCAGGATGGATTTCTGAGATAAACTCAAATATGATACTTGGATATTTTGATAAATATAGATTCACTATTTATGTACACTTTTCTTATGTATTTGATAGTCTTAAACTCATTTACTGAATGTCTGCAATACAATTTATAGAATGAGAAAACTTATGATTGGATCACAACTAGTGAGAGTCTCTATATGTGTAAAAGTATTGAAACATTCCATAGTCAATGAATTGATGTATTCGAACATCATCAATTCTGTGAGACTAGCACGAGTTATATTCCTAGGTCTAACCAAGTAGCTATTACTCACTGGCTAGAGAGATTGAGATGTCAAGAGTTAAATGTGGATGCTAGTTATGGTAACTAGTTCATTGGAGTGACCTGCTATAAGACTTTATATGGTTTTCAATATATATGGATATGTGTGTGAAGTACTTACTGTAACCCGAGTGCAAGTATCCTTTGACTTGAGGTATTCAAGTCACCATGGTCATGGAGGATTATACTTTAGCATCTCAAGCAAATCATCTCCTTGGAGATGTGAACCTGAGATGATTGGGTATAAGTTGAAGTGCCCGAAGGTATTTTGGATAACCCATAAAAGATTCACTATTTCTTGTGGGAAGATATATACCCTATAACCACTTATCAGGATTATTACTCAAAGTCTTTGCAAAGCATCATATGCTAAGAGCATAAGACTCTTAGACACATATAGGAGTAATTTGAATCCACAGGATGAGGAAGTATTACTTAGGCTAGGTGTGACATAGTTTGTCTAGCGGGGACAAACACATAGACCATGCCCTGAACCAAGTGGGTATAAGACGAGTGAGAGGAGTAAAGTACGACTCACTGTAGCTGTTGAAGGGTTCAAAACTAGTTATGAAATTAATTGTGATTTTTTAATTAATTGGAGATCATGATGTACTACTATGTGCCACTCATGATCAATCCATAATTAAATAGTTAATTATGGATGACCAAAATAAACTAAGAATCTATTGAGTCACACGCACTACTAGTATCTAAAAGATATAAAACAAGTTTGAGGATTCAATTTTCAGATCAAGAGATAAGATGTTTGGTTGGACCAGACAAAGGACAAATATGGAAGATATTTTGTCAAAATGGAAGCGCGGATAAACCACATCTCTTATGGAAGAGTTAGACCCTATTTGGTTTAGTAATAAACTATATTAGTTTAGCTTAAACCAAGTTAGTTTGTTTGTGAACCAAACCAAGAGTTAAATAGGCCACATTTTGGTTAAGGAATTTGGGCCAGGTTTGAACTTTTTAATCCAACTCATCAAGAGAACCTATATATTGAGGGAGAAAATTAATAACCAATTCATTATTCAAGAGTTTAGGTTTTCAGAAAACCTAACCTCTCTCTCTCTCTCTCTCTTCCTCTCTCTGCCGCCACTGACCACCAAGCCAAGAGGAAGAAGTTTCTCTTCCTCAAACTTTTGCTTCTTCTTCCTTCTCTTGAATCACATCGCCTCCACACTTGGCTATTACTAATCAGAGGCAGACCTTGTTGCTCACCAGAGTTGTCTTAAAGAACTCAGTGTGGATACAAATATAGGTGAAGTTCATGGACATCGCTAAAGTTGATGCCTTTTTCCCTACACATCATTCGTAAGGTATACCTAGAATAATTGTTATTATTAAGTTTTTGTTTTACGATTATGTCTGTATGATTGTATCATGCATGCGTGTGATGTGTGTTGTAATAAAATAATTTTATTATCATATATTTACTTCCGCATCATGTTTTGCAAAACATGTTAAGTATATACCGCATCAGGCATACCCCTATAGTGGTATCAGAGTCTGATCATGCTTTAACATGATCATAAAATTATTTTATGAGTCATACTTAGTCATAGATTGATTTCTAGATTTTTTCTATTTTATTAAAAAATTCTCTTTTTGGAAAGTTTCTAATTTTTTAGGAAATTCTAATTTTGGAAAAATTATGAAATAATTTAGAAAATTTTATTTTAAAAATATTTTTGAAATAATTTAGAAAATTTCAATTTGAAAGATTCTGAATTTTTAAGAATTTCTATTTTTGGAAAGTTTCCTGATTTGTTATAAAATTTCAATTTTAGAAAATAATGAAATAATTTAGGAAATTTCATTTTATAAATATTCTATAAATTAATTGCTAGATTTTTTCCTATTTTTATTATGAACTTTCATTTTTAGAAAGTTTACTAATTTGTTAGAAAATTCTAATACTTTAGGAAATTTTATTTTAAAACTATTCTATAAATTAATTTCTAGAGTTTTTTCTATTTTTATTATGAATTTTTATTTTTGGAAAGTTTCCTAATTTGTTAGAAAAAAATCTAATTTTAGAAAGTTTCTAAAATAATTTAGAAAAATTCCTAATATAAAATATTCTAAATTAATTAAGAAATTCTAATAATAAATTTCTTAATTTATTTGGTAATTTAAAATTAGGGAATTATTTTTCCTATTTGATTAGATCTTCTTGATTGAGAATAATTTTCTATATAAAATATGTAATTAACATTTAGAAATTTCTTTCCTAATTTAATTATAGGAATCTTGATTTATGAAAATTAGATTCTTAATCATATTTTATTTTCAAATAATATTGTGACAACTATGACATAATTTATGCTAGGTCATGCCATATATTTATGTCATGTTGATGCATTAGATGTATATACCATGCATGTGATATGTTATATTATTGATTATGCTATGCGCGTGATGTGACATGTCATCATTTATGCCATGCGCATGATGACATGTAGATAGTACATTTGCATGATGATGAGGAGACCTAAACCCCTTACATAAAATATTAAAGTCTACACCTTCCGTTAATATGGTAAGAACCAAAATTTGATCTTTTGTTTGACTTGTTGGCTAAAGTCAAGCTCAACTTGAAATTAAATATGTTTGAACCATTGAGATACGATCTCATGATTGACGGATTAGTTTTAACTTAAAGTGTTGATTTGTTGGTGAAAGTCAAGGTCAACATGGATAGAGGTGAAGTTGGGTAATATACATTGGATGTATACTTGTTAATGTGTTAATAACCAAATGTTTATGTGAATATTCAATTTGTTTATAGCATAATGTGATAGTTATGTATATGCAATACATAATGGGTACATGTGATACCTACTACTATAACTAAGAATGATTTGTTAGCTAAAATCAAGGTTGCTATTATCTATAGTGGATATCAAACCACTTTGAGAAAATCTACGATCTCTCGAATTCAAAGTAAGGGCTATTGAATTCAAAAAATAAGCAGGAATTATATTATATGTAAATTGTTTACATAGAGAAATCATCTCTCTCATATATTCTCATTTTTATTTTTCTAGGTTAATCATTTAATTATGATATTTTTGAATTTACGTTCCTTAATGGACTCGAACAAATTGACTGGGTCGAACTTCTTAGACTAGCTTTGAAACATGTAAATTGTTTCGAGAAACTAGTATATGTCCTTAAAAAGGTACTTCCCACAAATATAGTAGATGATGCAACACCAAACTAGATATTGACCTTTCAAAAGCAAATAATTGATTTTGAGCTTGCAAGTTGCATCATGCTGGACTCAATGTCTCCTGAACTACAAAAACAACATGAGCATATGGATGCTTATACAATTATTTTTCATCTGCATGAGCTATTTGATGAGCAAGCTAGATCTGAACGGTTCAAAATCACCAAGCTACTATTTTACTTAAAGATGTAGGAGGGTTCATCTGTGGTACAATTTGTGCTATAGATAAATGACTACATTGAGCATTTGGGATCACTTAGATTTGCATTGGATCCTGAATTAAGCATTGACTTAATTCTACACAGTTTACCCGCTAGCTATTCACAGTTTTTAATGAACTACCAGATGAACCATATTGAATCCACAATTCCAGAGTTGATCAATATGCTCAAAGATGTAGAACTTTCTATAAAGAAAGAACAAAAGACATTAATGTTAGTAGGCTCCTCAAAGAAAGATTCTAAGAGGAAGTCAAAGCATTAGGCCACAGGGTAGAATAAAAGACCAAGATGGTAGAACTAATAACAAAGGGCCTATGCCATCATTGTGGTAAGATGGGACACTGGTGAAGAAACTACAAGATTTATCTTGAGTCCGTGAAGAAGAAGAAGACATCCGATGCCCATTTGCTTTAGGTATTTTTGTTATTGATTATCATGTTATTTCATCTGATACTTTGATATTGGATACCGAGTGTAACTCACATATATGTAATTACATACAAGGGATAAGAAATAATAGAAGACTCATCAAGGGAGAAACAAATATGTGAGTTGGCAATGAAGCAAAGGTTGCAACTATCACCATTGGAACATATTTGTTTAAGCTTTCTAGTTGACTTGTCTTAGAACTAGATAATTGTTATTTTGTTTCTGCATTAATAAAGAATATTATTTATATTTTTTGTTTAAATAGAAAAGGTTTCTATTTGACTTTTAGTAACAATTATTATATAACTTTGAATGTTGTTCTTTATAGTACAGGAACTTTATGCAATGACATCTATATGTTAGATATATCCGGTGACATATTCAATATTGAAACAAGCAACAATATGCTCGAAAATATGATCAAATAACCTCCTACTCATGGCATTATCATCTTGGCCATATAAACAAGAAACGAATGTCCGAATTGCAAAGACTTGCAATTTTGGAATCATTTGAATTAGATTAGTTTGATATATGTGATTCATGTTTAAAAGGCAAGATGACAAAGTTACTTTTTACTGGAAAGGGTGAACTACTCAACCATTTACTTGGTCTCATATATACCGATTTATGTGGACCAATGTCAACTCAAGTACTAGGATGTTATAGCTACTTCATTACCTTTATCGATAATCATTCACGATTTGGTTATGTATATATTATGAAACACAAGTCTAAAGTGTTTGAAAAGTTCAAAGAATTCAAAAATGAAGTAGAGTAACATCTGATCAAGTTGGTGAATACTTAAGCTAAGAGTTTTAAGATTATCTAAGGGACAATAGAATATTGTTTGAATGGACTCCGCCTTATATGCCACAACATAATGGTGTATCTAAAAGGCAAAACTAAACTCTGTTGGACATGGTTAGGTCAATGATGAATTATGCAAGTCTTCCCAAATCCTTTTGGGGTTATGCACTCGAGATAGTTATTTACTTGCTAAATAGAGTCTCGACTAAGGCAATCTCTGCTACCCCATATAAAATATGGGCTAGTAAGAAATCTCATCTATTGCTTTTGAAGATATGGGGTTGTCCAGCTTATGTGAAGAGGACTGTGTCAGACAAACTGGATGCTAAGTCTAATAAGTGTCTATTTGTTGGTAACCCTAAGGAAACAAAGGGCTACCAATTCTATAATCCCTTGGAACAAAAAGTGTTTGTTTCATGGCATGCGACATTCCTAGAGAAAGGGTTTATCTTACAAGAAATAAGTGGGAGTATGATTAAACTTGATGAAGTTTAAGAGACTCCAATAGACACTGAAGAGATTCTTGGTTCAGAACCACAACCGATTACTCATATGATAAACCATTGGTTAAACCAATGGTAACACAACTTCCTCATAGTTCTTATAGGACACACAATATTTCTGAAAGATATGAATTTCTCATAAGTGAATCAAATAATGTGTTACTCATTAAGGATGAGAAACCTACTGATTATGAAGAAGTTTTGAAAATTTTATAAAGGGACAAGTGGCTTACAACCATGAAGTCATAAATGGATTCCATTTATAAAAATCAAGTTTAAAACTTGGTGGACCCACTTGAAGGCATTATGCCTATCGGGTGAAAGCGGATTTTCAAGAAGAAAACTAACATAGATGGTAATATAATTACCTATAAAGCAAGATTGGTAGCAAAGAGTTATCGTCAAAGATAAGAAATTGACTATGATGAAACTTTCTCACTTGTAGCTATGCTTAAATCCATTCGGATATTCTTGGCCATATCAGCTCATTATGATTATAAGATATGGAAGATGGATGTGAAAATAGTTTTTCTTAATGGAAATCTACTCAAGGATGTATATCTGATACAACCCGTTACATTTGTTGATAGAAATAAATTATGCAAGCTTTAACGATCCATTTATGGACTGAAGTAAGCATCTAAACGTTGGAATATCCATTTTGAAAAAGTAATAAAAAAGTTTGATTTCTCACAAATCCGGACGAACCTTGTGTATACCAAAAGGTCAGTGGGAGTGTAGTCGTATTCCTAATATTATATGTTGATGACATATTACTCATAGGAAATGACGTGCCAATTCTATAGTTAGTTAAAGTTTAGTTGTCCAAGTCGTTCTCCATGAAAGACATGGGCGAAACAACTTACATCATAAGGATGAGGATCTACAGAGATAGATTGAAAAGGTTGTTTGGTCTTTTATAGTCTACATATATACATAGAGTGCTAAAATAGTTTAGTATGTCTGAATTCAAGAAAGGTTTCATACCCATGAGCCATGAAATTTACCTTTCAAAATCTATGTGCCTAGCATAGAAGATGAGAGGATTTGCATGAATAAGATTCCCTATGCATCTGCGATAGGATCTATTATGTATGTTATATTATGTATAAGGCCTGATGTATCATACGCTTTGAGTATCATGAATAGATACCAATCAGATCTAGGAATGTATCATCAGATAATTGTCAATATAATCTTTAAGTACTTAAGAAGAACTAAGGATATGTTCTTAGTATATAGAGATGATGATATAGTTATACGCAGGGTATACAGATGCCAACTTTCAGACATACAAGGATGACTCCAAGTCCTAGTTTGGATATATATTCACATTGAACGGAGGCACAATTAGCTGTAAAAGTTCTAAGAAAGACACCGTAGCAGATTCTACCTGTGAGGTGGAATACATTGTAACTTTAGAAGCAATAAAAAAGCGATTTGGATAAAAAAGTTTACACTAAACTAGGAGTGGTTTTGACCATTGTTGAAGCTTTACAAGTTTATTGTGACAACACTGGAGCCATTGCACAAGCAAAGGAATCCAGGTCTCATCAGCAATCCAAACATGTGCTTCGTTGCTATCATCTGATCAGGGAGATCATTAGTAGAAAAGAAATAAAACTAGAGAAAATTTCCACTAAAAGGAACATAGCATATCTTTTGACAAAGGCTCTACCACAAAGGAAGTTTGAGAGTCATGTTTAGGCTTACAGTTTAGGACACCCTGACAATTGACATTAGGCCAAGTGAGAGTATGTTATGTTTGAGAGGTATCCTAAAGCAATCGCCTTATGCTTTATACTATTTATTTCAATAAATATAAATTCACTATTTGAGTTCACTTTACTTATGTGTTAGAATAGTCTTAAACTCATTTACTAAATATCCACAATATGATTCATAGCAAAGGAAAACTTGTGATTAGATCACAACTAGTGAGAGTCTCTACATCTGTAATTATGAAAGTTTTGAAATATTTCCTAGTTAATAAATTAATGTATTCGAACATCATCAATTTTGTGAGACTAGCACAGGTTATACTCCATGATCTAACAAAGTAGCTACTACTTACTAGCTGGAGACATTGAGATGTCGAGAGTACATGGATGCTAGTTATGGTAACTAGTTTATTAAAGCGGCCTGCTGTAAAACTTCATTTGGTTCTCTACATATATGGATATGTTTGTGAAGTATTTACTGTAGCTCAAGTGCAAGTTTCCTTCGACTTGAGGTATTCAAGTTGTTGGACCCCGTGCTTATTTTGATGTGATCAACCAAGTTAGGTTGGGTTCTGTTTTGTTTTAATCCTTGTGTCTAAGTGTGTAGGAGCTTAGGAATGAAGGAAGTCGAGCAGAAGATGCAGCTAGCGAGAAGGATTGCATGGGAAGGGAGCCGACGGACTCGGTGCATCCGAAGGACGAAAGCGCTATGGAAGAGTGTACTGGTGGACAAGAAGAACGTACACGACGTTCGAGGGACGAGAAGCTAGAGCAGAAGCTTGCTCAAGGAGAAGGCCAGAAATTAGATTCGGGTAAGCCCTATTTCAGTTAGTCGCAATCACCCAAGCGATCGAAGCTTTAGAAGGTCAAAAGGAGCTGGAAAACCTTACTGAAGGCTCCCTCAACAAAGTGTTAAGGCCGCCTCTGAGGCGCCACAGGCACCTCCACCTCCTTCAGGTGGAGGGCGCCCTCCATTCCTTTGAGGCGCCCTCCATAACCATCCGAGGCACCCTCAATGCCATTGGAGGCACCCTCGGTCAGTCAAAAGTGACAGTTTGGCATTTAAATAAAGTCTTATCCATGTGCCACACTAGAGGTGCTCTCCATGCCTATGGGAGGCTCCCTCAAGCCGAAGATAGAATATTCAGGAGCTATAAAAAGGGCCCTGGAGCTAGGAAATTAGACATCAACTCTTGTATTAGCTTCCTAGCAACTGTTCAAGCTTTCATTGTGTGTAAAAGGCTTCTCCACCTTTAGAGAAGGAGATTTTAACTGAGCTTTGCAACCACCTTGGATTAACAACCACCTAGGTTGCAACCAAGTCAATCCTTGAGTCTCTTCCTTAGTTATGTTGTTTTATTTTCTTATTATTGTTGCACTTTAAGAGTCGAAAGAATGAGGAGGGTGTATATTTTTTGTTTCAGGCAATTCACCCCTCCCCTCCTGCCGACCTATTATGTCAACAAGTGGTATCAGAGCCCAACTGCCTCAGAAGGACTAACCGCCGACTAAAGCTTCAAGATCAAGATGATGGCAGGTGCAAGCATTCACCCTCCAAAATTTGAAGGAGACTTCAGACAATGGAAATGTCGAATGGAGGTATTTTTCAAAATAGATTTCAAAATTCTATTAATAATAAAATATAGCTTTGTAGTTCCAAAAGATAAAGAAGAATATCAATGGACGAAGAAGGAGCAAGCCGACTTCGTGGCGAATGGCAAAGC
>JBBMJZ010413100.1:4473287-4485273 GCA_037833815.1 Zingiber zerumbet
CATAATTTCAGAATCTGACTGACAAAACAATCCAATTAAAAAACTCAAAATATAAAATTAATCTCACAATAGATGCTTTTTATAGCTAGGCACGGCATACCAATGGCATCAGCTTAATAAGTGTCCATGCTAACTCATAGACGAAACATTATATTAATGGCATGCCATGCTGCTATTTAGCATAGTAGAATTGGACTTGGAAGCCAGATATATATAACTTCCAGACATCACATTTCATAAAGACATAAATGATATTTTTTTCAAAGTTATTGCTTGCGACCTATCTAATGCCTATGTTTCACCTACCTTTGTCTTTACGGGCTAATATAGTTGGTTCATATAAGAATATTGTTGTTAATAAGTCTATGTTAGATTCTTAATAGATATGAAGTATCTTGTTAGTTGTCTCAATGTCATTTTACATGTATTATTATTGTTAGATTAAATCTTTTATGATTTATTTCTTTTTATATAGTGAAAAATAATTTTAAAGGACCGTTAAGACGACGAATTTATTTTTTAGTGTACATATTTACCTACCTTTGATGGAATTGAAGCTATGTGATTACAACATGTAATTAAATAATAGTTGGAGTTACATGCTAGGTACCCTTTTTAATTTGTTAGATTTTATTTGGCTCAAAGGTACAAACCAATCCAAGCATCTCAAAATATAAAATTCATTTTACAACAAAAACCACAAACAATGGAACTTAGCCAATATATGCAAATCTCAAAATAAAAACAAAGATTCCTTTTCCAACCGAAAACGGTAATAAAACAAGATAAATTCCTTTTCGCGATGCTTGGTTTTGTGTGAGTTAGTAATTATTATTATATAGTTTAATAATTACTAAATCAAATTTCAATTAATATATTTTAAAATTTTAAAATCATAAAGTAAAATATATTCATAGTGTTAATATTAATAGTAAACGAACTGGCCCAAACGAATAGGCCTCGCTCTGGGATCCGGCCCAATTGAAGTACGAGATGGATCCGATCCGCTTACGCTCGTCAAATAGGAACTACCAAATGAGATCCATCGCTTCCCGTGGTGTTGCCGTCTTCCGGTGAGAAGTATTTTCCGGCTAGGGCGGAGCTAAGCGATTTCCTTCCGACTCTTTGGGTTGAACAGAGGGAAGAAAGGGAGGCGTCCAGAGGGATCTGGCAGCGATGAATTCCTCTTCTTCATCTATGGGCGGCGATGGCAGGCATGACGATGACGCCGCCCTCACTGAATTCCTCGCCTCCCTCATGGATTATACTCCGACGGTTAAAATACCGAATTCGTTTGGTTCTCTTCGATGCTGACTATTTTGATTAATTCATGTTATGTTTTTTTTTTGGTTGCAATCGTGCAGATTCCGGATGAGCTGGTGGAGCATTACCTTGCAAGGAGTGGCTTCCACTGCCCCGACATACGAATGTTGGTACCTTGTTCTTGATTTTTTGTTTTTTTTATTTAATTTTTTTTCCCTTTTGTGTTTCCTTTATATGGTAGGTGGTAGGCTACCGAACTATTATCCAATTCTATTGTAACCCTAACTTTGCTTATTATATTAAGATGCATGCTACCTATTCTGTTTTAGGTGGCTGTGAAATAAACATACAGAGTTCAGGAGAGCTCTTAAGCCTGTTGTACAAAGCTTAAATCTAGGATGGAACAGCTTTTGCCTTATTCCTAGTTGACTACTTCCTGCTATAAACTTTCAGCTAATTATGGAACATAGGGCTTTTAGAAATTCAAACATTAGGGTTGCAATATCACTTTCTCTGAGCCACAATCTAATTGCAATTAAATCAGTAGCAAATTTGAAAGGATTATAATCTTTTCATCTCAGTGATAATGAATGTTACATGGGAAAAAAATGAGTTGTATGTTTGATTTGCCCCTTTAGGATGCACAATGAAATTTTGAAGTATGAATCAGTAATAAACAAGAGGACCTAAAATCAATGTTAGCTGCAAACTTTAATGGGTGGTTAAACCATCTATGCCCCTTTTTGTTGCTTGTTTTTGTTCAAGTTTTTTGTGTTGTTATATCTCACTGACTTTGTATTTAGAAGGGTCATGCTCTCCTAGACCCTTATAATCTTGGCTTTGCTCCAGCACTAAATGGCTTGTTTGGATGGTATGTGCTCAGCCCAATACCTCAACCTGTGCAAGAGCATATGGATATGCTCGAGTCAAAGCCCAATTAGAAAAAATCAAGGGACTTGAGCCTCACCTTTCATAAGTACCCAATCATCCTTGACGACATAAAAATTATGATTGTCTATATCAATATCTAGGCCACTTTATTGACATTAAAACAAACTGAAAACGTAAGTGTTAAAATAATAATGTTTTTTCTTTTTTGGGGGAGAAGGTATGTGAAAGATGAGGAATTTTAAAACAAGATAATCCGTTCAACTAGGAGGGCTGGCTACTTAATGGAATTATCATCTGTAGAGAAAATCACTGTTTTCTTGCACATGACTTGTCATGTTTCTAATTACTCAACAGCCTTTGTTTCAAATAATTTTCAATTACAACATGCCTTTTTTTATATTAGGTTGAAACATGGAACTTTGTAAGTGGCAAAACCAAGCAACTCAATCCATAAAATTTTGAATCGACTAACATCTCTTTGCAAATGGCAAATACTTTGGTGTTCAAACAACAAACTTAAGTACCTTTATATATTTAAAGATCTCTGGTGTCACCAAGGTCAACTATATTTTGTGCTACTAACCCTGAAGAAGAAACATGATAAATCTCATGACGAAACTGTTCTAACTGGTCCAATTACCAGATGAAAGTTGTGATATGTTCTGTAGTAAACCTTGTGGAATATGGTGCTTCCATTTTTATTTTCTTTGAAAAATGATTTCTTAATCTCTTAGTTGTTTCATCTTTGGCTTAGTGATTTGATACTTGTACTTTCTGACAGAACAAGGCTGATTTCTGTTGCTACACAAAAGTTCATCTCAGACGTTGCAAGTGATGCTCTTCAGTATGTGTTCCATTTGGTTTCTCGATGTCAATCTTAAACTAAATTATGATGTTGTAATTACTCTCAATTACAATTAAGAAACCAAATTATTATCAAGACTAAGTAAAAGATCATTTTTTTATAGACATTTGTCATTGTAACAGACATTTTATTTTGCACGGGTGCATTTCAGATGACATTTTACATCCTAATAAATAAAGTCAAACATCTCCGGTTTGACAAATTACTGTATACTGAAATTGCTGCCTTTTGGTTAATGTGAAAACAAATTACTTAAAGGGTAGAAGGGTCTAGATTAGGTTCTTTCATTTATCAAGTCCTTTTTTATTTTCCCATTTTTAGAAAGATAACGAACAATTATCTCCACTAGTTTAACTATTACCATTTTATTTTTGTTCTTTGGAATATCTATTCAGGCATTGTAAAGCCAGACAAGCAGCACCAGTCAAGGATAAAAGTAAGCAACCAAAGGTGCACTCTGTACCCTCCTTGGTAATGATTATCTGATTCATTCATATGTTTTCGTACTCATTTTTGTCATTCTGTTCCAGGATAAGCGGCTTGTCTTAACAATGGATGATCTTTCAAAAGCCCTCCAAGAGGTAAGTAAACAGTTCACATTCCACTATTTTTTTTAAAAAAAATAAGTATTTGTCTTGATATTTTTAGATGCAATCTAGCTTAATTATTGGCTCCGATAAAGTGAATGCAGTACTATTGGGAGGGAACAACAGAGCATGGTCCAAATAATAAACCTCTAGAAATGTTCTGGACAAGTTCATGTAGTGACATTAATTGGCAATTCCATTTTTTACAATGATCAAATAGGTGTCATTTAATATACTAACGTAGTCCATATTAATTGTGAGGAGTAAAGAGCTCTATGAAAAAGTGTGACATATATTTAACATTTTTTTTTGTAAGACAACCTTGCATATTTGAAGACAAACTTCAAGGATGTTTGCAAATGATACTATGCTAATTGTTGCAAATTTAAATAATTTAGAAATTCAAATTCTGGAGGCATTTCAGAAATTTAATATGTTATTTAAACAAATTTAGACTGGTGGATCTTGTAAAATCATTGGATGCCTTTAATACATTTTTTCAGCGAGTGATTGATGTTTTATTCATAGGATAAAGAAGATTGAATGGTTAAGATAGGACTTTTAGGAGCTTTGTTTGGTCACCAATCCATGTGTATGCCTATAAGCAAAAGGAAAATATTTTGACTCGAGTAAGACTGATTATACTTTGTGTATGGACATGACATACAGTTCTCTTACACCAATTGGGTCAGTTATAGTTGAAATGTGAGGAATAAAGTGAGACCAAAGCAAACTCTTGGGGTACATTACTTCAAATGTTATGGTGATTACTATGTCCTTGCATTATAGCTATATTGTGAGCCAAAATCAGTAAAAAAAACTCTAAATAGTTAGGACAGATGGCTGCTGGTATAGTGTTTGATGAAGATGAACTTGGACCGTAGTTCCTCTTCAGTATCGTTAAATTATTTAATGTCAAGGTATTGGATTTGCCTGTGTTTCATAAATCAAGTATTGATGAATTATTTAATATCAAGTACAAGTGTGCTATCCTCGCTAGTCCCATGCTGTAACGTTATTCATTCGTGTTTTTATTATTGCATTCCAGTCATCTCCTCCCATTTCTAGCATATTGTCTTTTATATTCCTTGTATCTAATGCCACCCTGGGTATCTCTGAACAGTATGGAGTGAACTTGAAACACCAAGAATACTTTGCCGACAGCCCCTCTACCGGAATGGATCCCATGTCGAGGGAGGAATAAGCAAACACCCGGGATTTCTTTGATCTGTCTTGTTGAAGGATTCTGATGGTTTGGCCTGTGACTTTTCGCTTCCTATTGCTTGACAGTTCAACCTATAGCTTAATTGAAATGTATAATAATTGAAGCTTAATGGTTGTGGTCCTACTTAAATTGAGATGACTGTGGATCATCATTTTTGCTTCTTACCTTCTTGTGTTGTTGTTGTTGTTGTTAGTTTAATGATGTCTTTCTTTGATGATTTTGTTACAATAGAAGTTGATCCAATTTTTCCATAACGATAATCACGACTTAATGAGTTTGCACGAACCGAGCAAAAGCTACTTTTAATCGATCATGTTTATTGAGGTTATTATTATTTTTTAAGTATTTAGGTTTTTTGAACCGATTAAGACTCGGTAAGTAGTCTTGCGAATTGAATTCATCATGGTACTTGATTAATATGTCAAATCAAATGTCTCCTCATCTCTATACCATTGCTTTTTGAATGTATAGAAATTGTGCTTTGAATACTTCGAAATTGAGAATGGAACTATAAATATTTGATTAATCTATCAAATATCTTACAATATTATTATTGGATATTTTATGCATATTTTAAAATTTTGTTTCATAAAATATACAATGAAAGTATAAATTATTATAGCACATGTATAAATATAGGATGCACACATGTACGGACATAGCTGTAGAATAAAATAAAAACTTTTATAAAGAAATTATATCTTTAAATTCGTAACCACTTTGAAGAGAGCATTTAGCTAGCCTCTATTGATATTTACACCGAGACGATTTTGCTAAGACA
Organism: Zingiber zerumbet; assembly: GCA_037833815.1. Taxonomy (NCBI): domain Eukaryota; kingdom Viridiplantae; phylum Streptophyta; class Magnoliopsida; order Zingiberales; family Zingiberaceae; genus Zingiber; species Zingiber zerumbet. The sequence continues at coordinate 4,478,900 of JBBMJZ010413100.1, forward strand.
CAAGTTTTTATCTCTGATTTGATACTAGACAAACATAGAGACGACATGATTCGAAAGATGAAATCCCAGCGAGGGCAACCCGGCGGCACAAAGTGAGGTTCGACCAACTACTTGGCCGACTCAAAAGAAGAGGGTGGCAGCAACCTTTGCTATTGTCCGACACTTTAGGAGCTGCTATCCGGAGCATAAACAGCTACCAGCAGCTAGGGCGTCATGCCGAAATCGGTAGTAAATGACGTCGCAGTCGAAATGGACAACAAGGGGCGTCAGCATTGAAATTGGCAGCAAGGGATGTCGACACCGAAATAAGCAGCAAGGGAGAGGAGAAAAAACTAATCACTATTAGGTTTAATTCCAATGAATCAAAAATTAATCTCTTCTTCTCATTGAGAGGTATATATATACCTCTTCACAATGACTTGGGGAGCAAGTAATATCCCAAATCCAAAACCCAATAATAACTCGATCTGCTATTATTAAGCTTGGATCAAAACCAAACTAACTTGATTTAAAATTAAACCACTCTTGATTCATTATTAAACCAAACCAATTTTGGTTCATAACTAAATCAAAAGGGATCCAACCTTTTTTTGATGAGAGATAAATTATATATCATCAAAAACATAGTACAAATCAACACATGTCCAAAGATAGTCAATCGTTTCTGATGAATTATCAGATCGGATCAGCTATCTAATGTATGAACCTATGTAGGTAGGAATCATATACATGTACACATATTCTCACTGCACCAACCCCCCAAAACCTATCAATTGTCACAACTCTCAAGTGGTGCACCACACCTCAACCTACCCAACTCCATCAATCGAAGCATCCAGGGTGGATCTGTAATTAGTCCACTGTACTTTGTATCCACTATCTCATCCGCAACCATCCTTATCCTCTACACTGGGTCCATGATGATCAGCCCTAGGCCATCTGTCCTCTGCATCAACGCCTGACAATGCTAGCCTCCATCGGTCTCAAGAGGTAAACTCTAACTCCTTTGATACTGTGCGAGCCAACCCTCCGGTCATCCCTATATGTTGGCTTGGCATCAATGAACTAATCAACTCGTCACCAGTCATAGCACACACTTTTAGCAAGTGGTTAACTATCAACGGATTTATTGTGTCTTTATTACGAGTTATTTACTGCGACTAGATAGATCATTCTAGTGGATATATTTACCCTCTTGGGTTTTTGGCAAAGCTCTAGCCATAAATGGATTTGGTGTGCTTTTATCGCAAGCCGTTTGCTATGAATTAGATAGATTATTATGGTGGATCTATTCATCCTCTTGGGGTTTTTGGCAAAGTCTCAACCATCAACGGATTTGATAGGTCTTTATCACGAGTCATTTGTTGCAGACTAGATAGATCATTATGATAGATTTATTCACCGTCCTCACCCATGTCTCCCACTCAGAAGAACAAAAGAAACAAACAAAACAAAATATATACACCTCACAAGTGTGTTCTCACCTCCCAAGTATATGATCTCCCCGCAACAAAATAAAATGGGTGAACCCTTCTCAAGTTAGTGTACAGTCCCACATATGTACCAAAATGTATCTCACTCACTCACCTCAGAAAAACCAAATGTGGGCCCCCTCTCTAAGCTTGAAGTATGATCTCCTTGCCCACTTCTGAATCGAGCTCCCCATCCAATGCAGCTCCCATAGGTGCTCCAAGTAGTTCATCGCTAGAAGATCTTTTTTTTTAAAAAAAAAATTATGCTCGGCATAGCACCAAGTTCGAATAAATGTCCAACGAACGATATACATGGGTTTGAATTTTTCTAAATATAATATCTCCCTCAAAACTCTCACTCTCAAATCACAAGTGATTGTGGATCGACCAAACATAGTGGATCATAGCAGCCATAGAAGCATGGCGTGCCCACATCAGCATTCAGTCCCTCGATAATGGCGTGCAAATACTTGCAGCATCCTCCGATATATGGTCATCTCATGCGTCATGTGTAGCTAATGCCGAATACAGTCCCAAAGTTGTCGCACCTGTAGGCATTCAAAGAAATTCAACCTTGCCTACAAGAGGCGTGGCACATCATCGCTTCCAGTTCAACAAATATCTTCCATATTTATCCCTCATCTAGTCTTACCAGACTTATTGTCTCTCAATATGATAATCAAATTTTTAAATTTGCTTTAAGTCTTTCAGATATACTCATAGTGCGTATAACCCAATAGATTTCTGATTTATATTGGTCATTCATAATTAGTCATTAATTATGAATCAATCATGAGTGACATCTAGTAGTACATTATGATCCCTAATTAATAAAAAAAAATTATAATTGATCTTAAAACTAAATTTGAATCCTTCAGCAGCTATGGTTATCAATGTATTTATTCCTTGCACTCATCTTACACCCACTAAGTTCATGATATGTTCTATGTGTCAGTACCCACTAGGATGACTACGTTACACCTATCTCAAGTAGTAGTTTCTTGTCTTGTGGATTCAAATTACTCAAACAGGTGTCCAAGAAGATCATCCTCTTGACGTGTAATTCTTTGACCAAAGACTTACGGGTAATAATCCTGACAATAGGTCATAGTGTATATGTCTCCTTATAAAAAGGAGTGATGAATCCTATGTGGGTTATTCAAATACCTTCGGACACTTTGACTTATACCTAATCATCTTAGGGTCACATCTCCAAGGAAATGCTTACTTAAGATGTTAAAGCATAAGTCTCTATAACCAAGATAATTTGAATACCTCAAGTTGAAGGAAACTTGCACTCGAGTTGTAATGATATCTTTATAAACATGTATAGAACCATATAAAGTCTCATAGCAGATCACGCCCAATGAACTAGTTATTTTTATCCGGCATCCATATGTTAACTCTCAACATTCTAATATTTCCAGTCAGTAAGGATCGACTGCTTAGATAAATGAAGGAGCATAACATATGCTAGTCTTACTGAATTAATGATGTCCAATCTTATTAATTCATCGACTTGGGAATCTTTCAATATGTACATAATTACACATAGAGAGATACCCACTAATTGTGATCTAATCATAATTTCTCTCATATTATGCATTGTATTATAGATTTCATTAATTGAGTTTAAGATTAATATCATATACATAAAGAATGTACACTCAAATAGTAAATTTATTTATCTAATAAATAATAATATCTAAGGCGATTGCCTTATGACATCTCTCAAATATAACATACTCTCACTTGGCCTAATGTCAATCTTCTTGGTATCGTATACCAGAAGACTCAACATGACTCTTAAACTTACTTTGTGATAGGACCTTTGTCAAAGGATCCGCTAAATTCCTTTCGGTGAAAATTTTCTCAATATGTATTTCTTTACCACTTATAATTTCCTTGATCAAGTGATAGTGGTGAAGCATATGTTAGATCGTTGATAAGATCTTGGTTTCTTAGTCTGTGCAATGACCCCATTATTGAAGCATTGTAGTAAGTTGGTAATATTTCAACAATTTTCAAAACCACAAGTTTGGTGACGAACTTCTTAATCCAAACCACTTCCTTTGTTGCTTCAGAAGCTGTAATGTATTTCGACTCAGTGGTAGAATCAACAACAATTTCTTGCTTGAAACTTTTTTAACTAATTGCGCTTCTATTCAAGATGAATATGTATCCAGTCTGGGACTTGGAGTCATCCTTATCTGTCTAGAAGATGGCATCAGTATACTTGCGTATTACAATATTATCATCTTCATATACTAAGAACACATCGTTAGTTCTTCTCAAGTACTTAAGGATTACCTTACAGCCACTCAGTGATCTATTTCTAGATCCGATTGATATATGCTCGTGATACTTAGAGCGGGCCTAGTACATAAGATAACATACATGATCGATCCTATAGCTAATACATATAGGATCTAACTAATGTGTATCCTCCCATTTTGTGTGCTTGGATCATAGACTTCGAAAGGTGAATCTCATGTCTCATAGCAAGAAAAATTTTCTTGCATTCCTCCATATTAAACTATTTTAGCACCTTATCTATATATGTAGATTGCGAGACTGCGAAAGACCAAGCAACCGTCTTGACTTATCTCTATAGATCTTTATCCCAAGGATATATATTATTTTTTTTTCATGTCTTTCATGGAGAATTTTTTAGACAGCCAAAATTTAAGTAATTGTAGAATAGACACATTGCTTCCTATAAGTAATATATAATCAACATATAACACTAGGAACACAACCACACTTCCGCTAATCTTCATGTACATGTAGGGTCTATTTGGATTTTGTGAGAAATTAAACTTTTTGATTACCTCATCAAGACAAATATTCCAACTCCTGGATGCTTGCTTCAGTATAAATAGACCATTAAAGCTTGCATCTTTGGTTTTGTCAACCGATGTGAAACCCTCAGGTTGTATCATATACATATCCTCGAATATCTTTTTATTAAGGAAAGTTATTTTCACATCTATTTATCATATCTCGTAATCATGATGAGCTGCTATGGCTAGGAGTATCCGAATGAATTTAAGTATGACTATTGGTGGGAAGATTTTGTCATAGTCAATACAGTATTTTTGACGATAGCCTTTCACTACCAATCTCACTTTGTAGGTAATGAAATTACCATTCATATCAATTTTTTTCTTGAAAATCCACTTGCACCCAATAGGTATAATACCTTCGGGTAGGTCTATCAAGTTCTAAAATTTGTTTTAATACATCGAATCCATTTTTGATTTCATGGCTTCTAACCATGAGTTCCTTTTTGAACTATTCAGAACTTCTTTATAATTAGTAGACTCCTCATTTTTAATGAGTAATACATCTTTTAATTCACTTATGAAAAATTCATATCTCTCGAAAATTAGACATGTTCTACTAGATCTACGAAGATGTGGTGTAACAATAGGTTTATCCATTACCTCATCCTCATGAGTAATTAGTTGTGATTCCTGATTAGACATCTCTTCAGTGTCTATTGAAGTGTTTTGAACCATCCTAAGTTTAACCTCACTTTCACTATTTTCCTGTAAAGAAATTTTTTCTCCAAGAATACAACATGCCTTGAAATAAATACCTTTTGTTCTAAAGGATGATAAAATTGGTAACCTCTTATTTTCTTAGGGTAACCAATAAATAAATACTTATCAGACTTATCATCTAGTCTATCTGACATAGTCCTCTTCACATAAGCAGGACAATATCATATATTCAAATAAGACAGATAAGGTTTATTAACAGTTCATATCTCATATAGAATAGTAGAGACTGCATTAGTCAGGACTCTATTTAGCAAGTAAACAACTATCTCGAGTATATAAGCCCAAAAGGATTTGGGAAGACTTGCATGATTCATCATCAACCTAACCATGTCCAACAAGATTCAGTTTTGCTTCTCAGACATATCATTGTATTGTGGTGTGTAAGGCAGAGTCCATTGAGACAATATACCATTGTCTCTAAGATAATCCTAAAACTCTTGGCTTAACTATTTACCACCTCGATTTTATCGAAGTATTTTAATACTTTTGCCTAATTATTTCTCTACTTCATGTCTGTATTTTTTAAACTTTTTAAAGACCTCAGACTTGTATCTTAAGAGATACACATACCCAAATCGTGAGAAATCATCGATGAAGGTAATAAAGTAGCTATAACCTCCACGTGCACGAGTTGACATAGGTTTACATACATCAGTATGTATGAGGGTCAATACATTATTCTCTCATTCACCTTTTTCCCTCAAAAGATAATTTAGTCATCTTGCCTTGCAAGCATAAAGCACATATATCAAATGAATCCAATTCAAATGATTTACAAATTCTACAATTATGTTATTCAGACATGCGTTTCTTTCTTATATGGCCAATATGACAATGTCACATGTAGGAAGTTAACTGATCGTCTCATTTAGCAAGTTTGTTACTTGTTTTAATATTGAATATATCGTTAGATATATCTAGTGCATAGATACCATTACATAACATTCAGGTCGTGTAAAGAACACCATTAAAAGTTATGTAACAACAATTGTTACTAAAAGTTAAATGTATTTTTTTTCTATTTAAGTAAGAAATAAAAATAATGATCTTTATTAACAAAAGAACATTGATATGGCGGTAAGGTGAGGCCCGACCGGTAGAGGAGTCAAGGACACGAGGGAGGTCAAAATCAAGGCGGTCAGCACCTCGGGGTTGGCCAATCGGTCGACCCACCCTCCCGATCGGCATAGTGGGTACCCGAGACGACAATACGACAGCTCGGTTAGACACCGAGCTTCCGATGCTCAAAATGGGCTCCAAGCATGGCAGAGATGAGGGCCGAACGACCACCCCACTCGGCCGAACGACGGACACCGCCCCAACCAGGACACGCACC
>JBBMJZ010413100.1:4485373-4497603 GCA_037833815.1 Zingiber zerumbet
AGCTCCTCTTGGGGACATTCTCAACCTAGATAATTAGGACACAGATTTCTTCTATAATCAACAACACACACTATAAGTAATATCATTTCCCAACTTATCAGGCTTATTTATTTATCGAGCTAAATCTCACCCTTTGATAAGTTAAAGAAATAAATACTAAATATATATGTTTGTTATTATATTAGGATTAAGCGTACACACTTCCATAATAACTAAGGTCTAGTTCTTTTATAAGTCAGTATAAAAGTATGGCTCCAGTGAGTGAGGCTAGGCCCTAGTGATTGAAGCTAGGTGGTAAAAATCCTAGGGGGAGGTAACCTTAGGAGGTGAAAGTCCTAGTGAGTGAAGCTAGGTCCTAGTGAGTGAAGCTCGGTGGTGAAAATCCTAGGGGGAGGTAACCTTAGGTGGTGGAAGTCCTGGTAAGTGAAGCTAGGTAGCAGAAATCCTAGGGAGAGGTAACCCTAGATAATGGTAAAGTCTTAGATATAGTCCAAGCAAGAAGCCTAGTAGGTCGGGTAGATTTACAGGAGTGCGGCTTAATTATAAGGGATTGACCCTTAGATGGTAGACTTGGAGGAGGGACCTCTAAACAAAAGGTAAGCCTAGTAGGTCAGGTAGACTTACAGGAATGTGGCTTGTTCCTAAGGGATTGACCCTTAGGTGGTAGACTTGGAGGAGGGACCTCTAAGCAAAAGGTAAGCCTAGTAGGTCAAGTATACTTACAAGATTAAGGCTAAGGTTGCGTGTTTATGTATGTTTGGTTGTTTTGTAGGAACCAAGAGCTGAATGCAAAACAGAGAGAAGACAAACATAAATGGGTGAACTGGACTTGACTCAGGTCGAACCGGACCCAAATCGGTTCAATAGATAGAACCAGCGGTTTGGTAGACCGACTGGGCTTGGGCCAAATTGTTGAGTTGTAAAATATTGATATAAATAATGATGTGATAAAAGATATGATTTATCTTTATGATTTGGATGAGGATAAGGTTAGCCAGAAAAAGTGGATAGAGATAAGACTTGATCCATATATTGCTTTATCCAGATAAGCTTCATCTAGATATAACTTCATCTAGATGAGAGTTGATCCAGATAAGGATTTGATCCAACTCTATAAAAAGAGATGAAGGCTCTATGTTCTAGATATCAATTCTTCTACAACTCATATTCTGTGTACTCAAAAGGAAGGATACGAAGCAAAGCTTTGCTACCGAGGAAGCTCTAGGAAGGGTGCGCGACGCTCAGGACTTCCGGATCGGCTCAGCAAAGTTTTTGTTTGTATTTATTTTACTACAAGTTGTATTTACTTTATCATTCTTTTATGTTTGTACTTGATAAATTGTAATATAGGTTTCTCCGCCTCTGGAAAGCCTCCGGAAAGGATACCACTAGTGGACTCGCGCTTAAGTGCGTAGGCCTTGAACGTACTGACCCTTGGGGGTTGGGAACCAAGTAAATCCCGCGAGTATTCCTTCCTTTAAGTTTTTATTATATTCCGCTGTGACTAACACTTTGATAGAAATAACGAACGAATGAAATCGAAGCGAAAAGCGATGAGTCGATATTCACCCCCCCCCCCTCTATCGACGCCACCGATCCTACACCAGTTACATGATCTGTATACACAGTCGCTCATGGGTTAGTGGCACATCAGGTAGGGTGTATGGTAGTTTACTGTGTCAGGCTTTGCTGGTCCGCTCATGGGTAGTGTGACTATAGAGTGGTAGCGGGTAGGGGTCCCTCCCCATGACATCATACCAGGAGATGAGAGTTTCGGCTCCCCCACTATGTTTGGGGTAGGAGGATAGGTGTACTTCGACAGCATCCCGTCCATTCAGTCACTCAGGAACAGTGATGGCAGAGTGCACGATTGTCATAGCCCTACCCACTCGGTCTCACCATCGTGTGTGAGACGGCTGACTAGCAGTAGGGGTGACCAGGACATGTCATTGACATCATACACATTTATACATTTACTGATTGTGTTTGCTACACTTATATGCTGCATTTGGATGGATGCATATGTTTGACATGCATACAGGATTTATGAAACTCTCGGTCTGACGACCTGACTATTCTGATAGGAGACCCTGGTGAGTACAGTTCTCTTCAGCCTTTTCTATTGTGCATTTCCAGCTTTTGGCTAGGAGACTACACTCCATAGTTATTACTATTTGATATAGTTTACTATACATGTCAACTAGGTATCTGCTGAGTTGTTGAACTCACCCCCATGGGCACTATCTTTTTCAGGTACCAGGTTGTTTATGGAGTCATTTGGAGTATCTTGCCTGCCGGTCCCCACGTCACATTAGAAGACTTGTCTCCGCTTTTGTTTATTTTTATTTTGGTATATGAAATTTGTGTATTTAGCGTTGTGTTCCGATTTTATTTCTAGAGTGTTGTTTTGTTGTGTGGTGTAAGCCTAGCCGGCTAGCGGTCTTCATTTTTAGTTTGTAGGTGTTGTCCATTGTATTTCCACTATGTTTGGTTTTGGTACAGCCGAGTGGGCTGTTAGATTTACATATAACTGCGTGGTTGTATTTTTATTGTATCAGCCGAGTAGGCTGTATATAAACTGCGTGGTTGTATGTATATTCCAGCCGCCTATGGCTGAGGTATATTGTGTCTGTAGAAATAATTCAGATTGTTACCCGTACAGGGGAGATGCTGCAGGAATTTTCTCTAGCAGGGACTCTCCCGCGGCGTGACAATCTTCTTAAGTATTTAAGGATTTACCCAATGATCCATGTATGGATCTAACTGATATTGTCTCGTGACACTCGGAGCGTATGATACATCGGGCTTAATACCTAACATAACATACATGATCGATCCTATAGTTGATACATATGAGATCTGACTCATGTACATCCTCTCATCTTGTGTACTCAGACAAATAGATTTCAAAAAGTGAATCCCATGTCTTATGGGAAGGAAATCTTTCTTGGATTCTTCCATGCTAAAGTATTTTAGCACTTTATGTATGTATGTAGACTGTGAAAGATCAAGCAATCATCTTAACCTATCTCCATAGATCTTTATCCCAAGAATATAGGTTATTTCTCCCATTTCTTTCATGGAGAATATTTTGGACAACTAAAATTTAACTGACTATAGAATAGACACATTATTTTCAATGAGTAATATGTCATTAACGAAAAATACTAGGAACACGACCACACTCCCACTAACCTTCATATACACGCAAGGTTCATCTAAATTTTACTAGGAATCAAACTCTTTGATTACCTCATCAAAACAGATATTCCAACTCATGGATGCTTTCTTCAGTCCATAAATAAATTGTCAAAGCTTGCATACTTTGGTTTATTCAACCGATATAAAACTCTCGGGTTGTATCATATACACATCCTCGAATAGATTTCTATTAAGAAAAGTTATTTTTACATCTATTTGTCATATCACATAATCAAAATGAGCTGCTATGGCCAGGAATATCTGAATGGATTTAAGTATGGCTACTGATGAGAAGATTTCATCATAGTCAATACTATATTTTTGATAATAGCCTTTCGTAACCAATCATACTTTGTAGGTAATCAAATTACCATTCATGTCAGTTTTCTCCTTGATAACCCACTTACACCCAATAGGTGTAATACCTTCAGGTAAGTCCACCAAGTTCTAAACTTAGTTTTCATATATGGAATCCATTTATGATTTCATGCGTTCCTTTCTAAACTATTCAGAATTTCATCATAACTAGTAGGCGCCTCATCCTCAATGAGTAACACATCTTTCGATTCACTTATAAGAAATCCATATCTCTCAGGAATTAGATGTGTCTACTAGATCTACTAAGAGGTGGTGTAATAATAAGTTCAACTGTTACCTCATCATTATGAGTAATCGGTCGTGGTTCCTAATTAGGCACCTTTTCAGTGTCTATTGGAGTCTCTTGAACTATCCCAAGTTCAACCACACTCCTACTATTTTCCTATAACATAACTCTTTGTCTAGGAATACAACATGCCTTGAAATAAACACCTTTTATTCCAAGGGATATATGATAGAATTCGTAACCTCTTGTTTTCTTAGGATAACCAATAAATAAACACTTATCAGACTTAGCATCTAACTTGTCTTATACAGTCATCTTCACATAAGCAGGACAATCTCATGTATTCAAATAAGACATGAGATTTTTTACTAGTCCATATCACATATGGAGTAATAAAGACTACCTTAGTTGGGACTCTGTTTAGCAAGTAAATAGTTATCTTGAGTGCGTAAGTTTAAAAGGATTTAGGAAGACTTACATTATTTATCATCGATGTAACTATGTCAACAAGGTTCTATTTCACCTCTTAGACATACCATTGTGTTATGGTGTGTAAGGAGTAGTTCATTGAGATAATATGTCATTGTCTCTGAGATAATCATAAAACTATTGACTTAAGTATTTGTCATCTTGATCCAATCGAAGTATTTTAATACTCTTGCCTAGTTGTTTCTCTACTTCATGTCTATATTCTTTGAACTTTTTAAAGACCTCAAACTTGTATCTCAAGAGATACACATACCTAAATCATAAGTGATTATCGATGAAGGTAATGAAGTAGCTATAACTTTCTTGTGCATGAGTTAACATAGGCCCATATACATCAGTATGTATGAAAGCCAATACATTGTTCTCTCATTCACCTTTTCGCTTAAAGGGTAACTTAGTCATCTTGCTTTGTAAGCATGAACCCCATGTATCAAATGAATCGAATTCAAATGATTCCAAAATTTCACACGTGTATAATTTAGACACGTGTTTCTTATTTATATGACCAAGGCAACAATGCCACATATAAGAGGTTAACTAATCATTTCTTCAAGCGTGTTTATTGCTCGTCTTAATATTGAATATGTCATTGGATATATCTAGTGCATAGATACCATTGCATAAACATTCTAGTCGCATAAAGAAAACCATTTAAAGTTATATAAAAATAATTTTTACTAAAATTTAAATGGCAACATTTTTCTATTTAAGCAATAAATAGAAACAATTATCTAATTCCAAAACTAGTTCATTAGGGAGTTTAAACAAATAAGTTCCTATATCAATAGCTGCAACCTTTGCTTTATTGCCAACTCGCAAATTTACTTCACCCTTGACTAGTCTTCTACTATTTCTTAGCCTCTATATGTCATTACATATATATAAGGTGAAAACATGAAATATATGCATATAAAATAGGATAAGATGTGTGCCAAATCATGATAAAAATCTATATGAAATATGCTCATCAAAATCCACTAGACTTAAACCTTTGCTTATCCTCAAGCAAAACTCAATATCAAGAATGGATGTGAATTCATATCTCCTAAACTTTAATAAGTTTATCTAATCTTAGGAAGTATATCATCTTTAAGCTAAGACATTCAATTAGTTTCACCAAGCCTAACGAGCTAGTTTAAATACACAGTGCATAGTTTGTTCTTAAGATTTCAAGTTCCTCCCTAAGTCAAGTCGTCATCCCATTGTGTTCCCATAGTTTCCAGCATTAGGCACTTACCTGCCATACGTGAGGCTCATCCCCTATTTCCAGTACAAAGCCTCAAAGGTATGCTTGGTGTTGAGAGAAATAGATAAGTGTTTCTCCAGTAACTTAACTCGGTCTCAAGGGGGCATCTTATCATTTCCACCCACCATAATTATTTTCTATCCCATTATTGTTACTCAGTTTTTTTTTCATTTTCCTTTCACTCAAATGTTTTACTGCGTTTCAAATTTTGAATCATATTTTTTTTTATGTTGTGTGTGTCTATATTTTCATTTTTTCCATGATAAAATTCTTGCATGCTTGAATTGCTAACTATTTGAAGTTGCATGCTTGTAAAATTTGATAAGGGGTGTATGTTTGATCTCTCCTATTGAAAATTTGCATATTTGTTAAATCTGCAAAGTTATTGATTATAGCTCTTTAATTCCGCTATGCTACTCAATTTGTTTAAATCTTTTTGTTAAAATTAACTCATAAAATACACAATGCTATTCAACCCCCCCCTCTCTCTCTAGAGTTGAGTTCAATCCTACAGAATCATCCTCCAAATCTTAGATCATATAACAAATAGCTTGGTATAGAAAAAAATAGATATTAGTTGAGATTCAAAGGAATCTAAACTATCTGAAAGAAGCTAAAGAGTCTTTGAAAAGAACTTTAAGAGTTGATAGTATTCCTGTAAAACATGACATATTTGTTCATATCCACACATCGAGTCATATTCGAGGCATACCCATCGAGGAATTTAATTTCTTTCAACTAGTTACATAAAGCTTGCTTACCTTCTTTGTCTAATGTATAACAAGCTTTTTAAAATTTATTGGTTGTTTCATTTGATGCAACTTAGGTCTGCTAACTAAGTCTTTCAATTCCTTATGTGATTTTGTTGTGTCTTTACTTTTTCCAGGAACATTCATCATAGTATTAAAAATATAATGAAAGCAATTTTTCTCAACAAGCATCATATCTAAATTATGTCGAATGAGTAGATTTCAATATGACAGATCCCAAAATATGCTTATTTTCTTCTAACCACACTTATATACCCTAATAATATATTTATTTAATCCATCAGAATTAGTCTGAATTACTTGTACAAATCCATAGTTATTTATTTCCTCAATGATTTCTTCACCTGACTTAATTGATGGTGAAAGTTTTCTGACCATTTTATTGTTTATGAAATCTTTCTTATTTCTCCTAAAAGGGTGTTCAACTGGTAAAAATTTATGTTGATTATCATATCAAGACACCTTCCTACTATAAGGTAATGAAATTGTATCAGACTTTGTCATGCAATGTGGACATGCTAATTTACCAGCAATGCTCTATCCTGACAACATGAAGTATACTTGAAAATCATTAATCATCTATAATAAAGTAGCATACAGGGTAAAATTAGCTTTACTTACAATATTATAAGTCTCCGACCCTATATTCCATAATTCATTTAGCTCTATAATCAAATGTTGTAAAAAAAATACCTATCATCTCTTTTGGATTCTTTGAACCTGGAATAAGCATGATAAGAAACATGAATTAGTCTTTTATACACATCTATGGTGGTAATTTATATGGTGTTAATATGACTGGCCAAGATGAATATTGTTATCCAGATTAACTAAATGACTGAACTCTATCTATTGAAAGTCTCAATCTTGCATTACGTGATTTCAGTGCAAAGGAGAAAAATATTATATCAAGATGTTTCCATGCAGATGAGTTAGAGGAATGACACATTATATCTCCTTCATGTACATGCTCATGATATCACCTCATGTGGCTTGTTGTTATGGCAAATGCATAGAAGCATTGCAATCTAGCAGTTAACGGGAAGGGATATATAAGCTTTCATGGTAACTTTTTTGTTTTTCTTCCTTGATATGCGACTATGCTTCTTATAATAAGGGTGATTACACATTATGCATTCAATTAGTTCATTGTCTTCATTCCAAAAAAGCATGCAATTATTTATACAATAATTAATTTTTTCCACAGGCAAGCTTAAACTCCTAACCAATTTCTTGATATTATATAATCTATCAATCATTGTGTTATTAGTATGGAGCAACTTTGATATCAATTGACAAATATGATCGTAACATTATTCTAATAAATGATATTCTAAATTGATATTCAGTAGTCTTGTAGTAGCTGATAGTTGTAAATGCCCAAAAGAAATGTCTTCCCATACTTTTCTTTCATTAGCCTTTAACATGTCATATATTTTTTGAACTTCAGGTGTTAGCATTTCATATATATTCGAATGATCAACCACATTTATCACATTATAAGCCATTAATTATATTGTATTGTCATTAGATGAAGATTCCTCCTATAAAAATAAAGGGTTAGATAAAGAAACAACAGAAGGTTCAATTGGCTCAAATACATAAGACCCTCTACGACAATACTAGTTGTAATAATTTGGAACAAATTTATTTTCTACCTAGATGTACTTTCACGGTATATTCATCGCGGAAAGCTTTATTTCTGCATTTGCAATGATTATATGGACAACGTAACTCATCATCATTCATACATTTAGGATGATTCTCAGTAAATTTCACAAACTCTTCAACTCTATGAAAATATTCTCGTGTGATAAATTTATTTTTTTAACCTATTATACATCCAAAATTTATTCATATATATTGTAACCTAATAAGATATTAACTAAAACCAATCACATTACATAATGACTAAAATACAATACCACTAGAGAAAGACAAATAACCTCAGCATAATAATCATTACCTCACTGTGGCACGATCTGATAACCGCCCAATGCTCAACTCCTCTGATGTAGGATTCAAATGAATCACCACAAGGTCATGTTGACCTCGCCTATGCATTCAAAGAACCAATAAATTTGATAATTAGACGAGTTGAATTGATTGGAATTGAAATTATGAGAGTAAGGGAAGGTCACAAAACTTTAGTCGATGTTAAAATTGATTCAAACATTTGGGTACTTCCTACAATATTGTATGAGAGTGTCAGATGACATATATATATATATAAAATAGATCACAAATTTAGACTTTTTGTTTTCAAATAATAGGTAAGCAATCCGCTCAGTTGCAATTTAATCATGGTACTCAGTGCACAAATTATTGGCCTACTAAGTTACCACTAGAATTCCTACAAAAGTAGTTCAAACTCAAGAAAAGTTCTTTAAACCAAAATTACAAAACCAATTTCGAACCATGGCCAGTATAAACAAAAAGATAATAATAAGGGATAATAAGGTAGTTTAATATTGGTGTCGATGATAGAACATGCCCAGCCAGGGCACGCCTAGGACGCACGACCAAGGCTCACCTGACACACACTGCCATGGTACGCCCGACCAAGCCACGACCTCACTGCAAGACCACTGGCAAGCCGCGATCTCATCGCGAGACCGCGCCCGACATAATTAGAGGGAGAGGGGAGTGGGGAGAAGGGAGAGAAGATTACCTAAGGGAGAGATTGGGAGAGAGTCACTCCAACCACCGAAGTCACTAGAGAGGGATGACAAGAGAGAAGCCGAAAGCTACCGAAATCATACTAGAGGGAAGGGAGAGAAGTCAGAATCATGTGAAAGCATGTGTGCTCTAGCCGAAATCGTGACCAAATGGGTTAAATTGGAGACCAAACATAGTCTGTCGCTAATATCGTCGCTAATTAATTAACATAATTTGTAAAACCAGTTGATTAGCCACCAATTGAGTGACAAAATTTAAATTATGTCGTTAAATTAGCGTCCGATGTAACTATCGGTCGCTAATTAGCGATTGAATTTTAATCGGTCTCTAATTAATGACTAATAATTAAATTGATCATTAAACTAGCGATAGATTTTAAATTTCTAGTGTCAATTCTTAGGATTTTTTTTGTACCATATTTATCATCTCTGATTGTTTCTAGCAAAGTATGATAGCTATTATACTTATGTGAAAATCAAAAGCTATACATTCAAACAACATAGAGAATCAAGGGGAAAAGAAGAGCTAGCAAAATATACTAGGGTAGAAAATTCATTATCAAATTCGTTATCCAAATAACTAGGAGATATGAAATATTAGTTTGCTAAGCCAATTAGATTCAGATGACTAATTAAGAGATATAATAGATTATTTTGCTAATTAAGCAAGGTTTGTCTACCAAAATGTTTAATTCTTGGAATCTATACCGTGACAGTCACTATTGAAAAATTTTAACCATATCCATCTCGTCTTGAATTAAAAATTATGCCACGACAAATATAAGTGTTGGTACAATTGTGCCTCAGGTAGTTGGTTCAACCTTGAATTTTGATATTTATATAAAGAGTTTAAGTTAACTTGTATTATATTTTAATATGTGTATTTGAGTGTTAAAGGACATGAATGACACACATGGAAGTTGGAGAGCTAATAACATGATGAGATTGAGTAATTGATGATGATGATTGGCATGGCGACGGTGACAGCGTCGGCGACAGCGAAATGCTGGGTAAATTAAAGGTCAAGGCGACATGTTGAGTGACTTAAAGGTTACTACAGATCATATAAGGTTGGACGAGGTGACCAAGAGAACATGGGACAAAAGCATTGAAGTGATGTTGGAGCAACTCTAGAACATGCTTGGCATGGCTAAGTTGGCAACTTGATGACTCGAGGTTCTTAGAAATTAGAGAAGGATGGAATGATCACAGGATGAGGAGCATTGAGAACAGCATCAGCCTGTCGAGGAGCACTATGTAAGTAGAGCATAAAATATGACACATGGAGTGAATCGAGAGCTTAAATACATTTGAGGGACTAGAAGTCTAACAGAAGATAGTTACAGTGAAGTGAAGTTGAAAGGCATTCTTTGGTAAGCTGTGAGAGTTGAAAAACTTATACACATGAGGCGATGGTATATCTCAACTTAGACATGAGACTCAATTATTAGGCTACCTGTAGTTGAGTTTCAATCATTTGAAATAAATTTAGTTGATTGGAATGCTGAGTCGACTAAGGAATCAACTCAAGGTGATCTATCAACTAATAAAATATTTTTATCTGTGGTTGAGTCAAATGAACGATTAATTAACTACTTATAGTCAGTCGACTAACACTTAGACAAAACGAAAGAAAGAACTATTAATCTGACAAAACTACACTGCAACAGCCAATAACCTAATGGCTATTATGAAGGCAGCCGATTGATGGTAGAATCCAATCAACTTTAGTGGTTGGCAAACATAAGCTAATGAGATAAGATATATAGTTCGATGTGTAGTTCAGTCGTGATCAACAATAATAAATCAACTTACAATAAGAGAAGAATAAAAAGATACTGAAGCTTATAAAATGAAAACTCAGTGGAAATTTAAAAATTGACAAAATAGAGTTGAACAAATTCTATTAGAAGTCTCTCCCTCGTATTTTAGCTTCACTTATATATTTCTTGTAATCGTTGCATAATGGAAGAGGTTTCCCCACGGTTGATTATTTTTTGAAAGGAAAAAGATTGTAATTTTTTAAAAGTTTTACATTTTTGAAGTAAAAGCCTAATATAGCAATAGAGAATATCAAATGGTCAACCACACCTTTCCATACTGGAGAATATTCTTAACTGACAAGTAGCTCAAGGTTTAGAACACCCAATTGAGCAGAAGAACGAGTCAAGGACTAGCTTGATAGAGGTCTCTAGCTAGAAACGAGTCTAGCACACCTACTGAAAGTATTCCAGTTGGCAAGGCCGGAATAATACAACTTAGCGAGGTTAGTGAAAGAGCGATGTCTTCCTTTTCACGCTACTACTGATCCAAGGGAAGCTCATGACTGGATAGAAGATTTAAAGAACACTTTTGACTATATATATAGCATGAGATATGGAGAAGGTATACTTGGCCACCTATTTCTTCCGAGGACAAGTAATAGTTTGGTGGCGTGTTCAAAAGCAAACATTTGGGACTAGGTTTATCTCCGGAAAGCAATATAAGGAGGCATTTGAAAGTAAGTATTATCTAGAAACCTTTACAAATGTGAGACATCAGGAGTGTTTTAATATTCGCCAAGGAGATTGAAATGTCCTGGACTATTGTGTTGAATTTGACAAGTTGGTAGAATTTTGTTCACCATTAGTAGCAACTAGCGTGTTCAGAAGCAAATTTTTTGGAACTAGGTCTATCTCCTAAAAGCAATTCAAGGAGGCATTTGAAAGTCTGTATTATCCAGAAACCTTTAAAGATGTGAGATGTCTAGAAATTTTGAGTTTCGCTAAGGAGATCGAAATGTGCTAGACTATTGTGCTGAATTTGACAAGTTGACAGAATTTTGTTCACCATTAGTAGCAACTGATGTAGGCCATTAGAAACATTTCGTTCAGAGACTTGCACCTTATATCTAGGTTCGAATGCCCGAATTGATTTCCATGGGTTTCAAGGAGATCCTAGATAGACCCATTTCCATTAAGCAATATTACAAAGATTAAATAAAGAAAAGGAACAATACCATAATAAATATCAATTTGAGCATTAAGGAAAAGAATGATAATGTGATAGGCGAAACTCTTAGAACAAGGACTAGATGAAAGAAACCCCATGGAGGGTTCTCCTCAATTAAAGAAGAAAGCAAAAAATAGGAACACAACATGTTGGTTCAGCGGAGACCGGCAAGAGGGGGGTGAATTGCCTGCAAGTTAAAACCAACCCTCCTCAAAGCTTTTCAACTCAAAAATATAAGCAACTAAATAAAT
>JBBMJZ010413100.1:4518786-4529372 GCA_037833815.1 Zingiber zerumbet
TTGCCTTTTTCAATAAACCCCTCTGGTTGCTTCATATGGATGTTTTTCTCAAGACTTCCATTAAGGAAAGCTGTCTTGATATCTATTTGTCAAATCTCATAATCCATATGAGCGGCAATAGATAAAAGGATCCGGATAGACTTAAGCATGACTATCGACGAAAAGGTCTCCTCATAATCGATTCCCTCTTTCTGAGTGTACCCTTTTACAACAAGTCTTGCTTTGAAGGTTTCCACCTTCCCGTCTATCCCTCTTTTCTTTTTGTAGATTCATTTACATCCAACGACTTTTACACCATTTGGTGGTTCTACTAGCTCCCAGACTTTATTAGAATGCATGGATTCTTTCTCAGAGTTCATTGTATTTTGCCAAGATGCTGCATCTTTATCTTGGAGGGCTTCGTCATATGTCCGGGGATCAGATTCATGTTCACCAGGGATCAAGTCCGAAAACTCTCCCAAAAATATGAATCTTTCAGGTTGCCTAACAACCCTCCCACTACGACGAGGTATTATCTGTGGTTGTGCATTATTTGTGATACGTGTTGTAATTTTTTATGGTACAGAGACGCCTCGGGAGGAAGAAGGCGCCTCTCCACATGGATAAGGACTGCAGCCGAGAAGGATAAGGCTCATTTCACATTGCAAATAAGCTTCTGCATTATTCCTTGTGCTTTAACTACTATCAAAAGGTCAAGGTCTTCTTGAGATATGGTGACTATTGTAGATTTTTTGGCGTCGTTCATTTCACGTTTCAGATCAAGTGCATATTTCTCATAGATGATACCAAATTTAATTATATCTGAAATCGATGAAAGTTGAAATACCGATGAGTTGACTTCAAAGTTGACTAGATGGAAAAGACCTCAAAACAAGGACACCTACAAGATCACAAAGAAAAAGGGGGAAAGGGAGCATTAACAAGTAGGTTAGGGAATGTCCCGACATAGTCAGAATGAAAAAAAAGTAGAAGATCAATAGCAAAGAAAACGAATACAAGTTGTGCAGCTTCTAATGTGTACCTGTGCCCACGAGGGCTAAGCCCTTTCATGTCTCTTTAACTTCTCCCCTTGTACTCTTTTTTATTAATCGCGTATCTTATCATGATCAAAGAAATATCAAATTATTATATTTTTATTGTATTGAACTGTCATGTCACTCATACCTTGTATCCGTATGATATTGTTGCAGTGCCCTCTGACATCCCAGCGCACAGCATTTAATATGATTAGGCTTGTAAATTTTAGAGTCTATTGGGCTTTCTAGACTTAATCCTCATTAGGGGAACCTAATGAGGGCCCAATGGGCCAATGTGAGATTTAAGGACGGGTCATCAGTGAGTGGGTTATATGTTGTGTTTGTTCATCTATAAGGGTTAGAGGGAGTTGTATCACTAGAGTCGAAAAATCCTCATTGGAGTGTGATAAAATGAGTCGATTGATCGAAGAAATCGAGGAAGCATGGACCACACCGATCGGGGAAACCAGATCAGCAGAACACTTCTAAGTTGATTGAGAGTGTTGTCTCAGAGAGTGCTATTTCCTAGGATCAGGAAAGTCTGATCGACAGAGAATATCTGAGTTAGATGAGTGAGGTCTTATTTTACATACTGTTAACACTTGGAGTCAATGGAGTCCGGTCGACAGATCGGTAGATCGTCTCTAAGTTGGGGGTCGAGGAAGTCCAATCCACAAAAATCTCCAAGTTGATAGGGTGGACCCTTGATTTAGAGGAAACATAACCCTTGGGGATCGTAAAAATCAATTGGATAATAGGATTGACAAAGAAAGATGGAGTCAAGACTCTTAGGCCACCATAATCTGATCGGCAACAAGTCTCTTAATCTTGAAGGAACTTGAATGAGTCATCTTTGGGAGTCTATAAACTCCAATCGGCTATATGAACGCATTGACCAGACCTGGCTTTAACCGCCTTATCACGGTTGACTATTTGATCCTACGATGGATACTTTCACTATTACCCGTATCAAATGGCACTCTTGCGGAGGGCGTTTCCCTGCAGCCCGCCCTCCACCTGCAATACCCTCCTCTTTGCTGGCATGAAGGAGCATGGAATTATTGCTCCGGCTACCATCCTCTACAACATTACCCTCAGCGGTTGAGCACGGTTAAAGAGCATGGTGGATGTTGCTGAGAAGGCATTCCACGGAATGATTGCTGCTGCTTTTGCTCCATATCCTATCTCCTACAACATCATGACCAAAGGTCATGCCTGAGCTTCAGCGAGAAGACATTTGTAGCTCTCATGCTTGGCCTCTGCTATGATGTCGCGAGAGCTTCTGAAGCTCAAGAAGCACTGAATTACATGGCTGAGCTAGGAATAACGCCGAAGGATGAGTCGTTATTCTTGAGCCTTGTCTGGTGACTTTGAGTTTGAGAGAGCAGTCGATGTGCACCCGAATATAACCCAATTCAAACACGAGAGCGCAATAGCATTGCTCGATGATGTGTTCTTGTCTCCAATTAAATTGGTCACATTCTGCTATAGCTAGTTTGTTTCAGAGTTGACGGGTTCACTTTAGTCATAAAGTCATAGTCTAAGTACTGGTGGAGAATCTAATTGGAACGGCAAAAAACGGTTGACCGTTTGACCTTCCCATTTCCCCATACTTTCATATTAGTTTACACTTGACTTCACGTGTTTCACGAAGAATAAGACTATGTATGAGATGCAAATAAACATGCAGTTGCACTACAATTGACATAAATAAAATTATTATAATTTTCTAATAATTTTAGAGGTTAAGGTCCTAACTTCTAAAACCTTTAATTACCTTAACATTAACTCGGTTACAGTCGTATTGTAGGGGTAAGTAAACAAAGATGAAAGTTTCACGGAACTTGTCCTAATACAATGTTAAATGCCCAATAGAAAAACGACAAATGGCGTTTTAATGAGAAGACTAACAGTTAGGTGTGAAGCAGCATGACTCTATCAAAGATTTGACTCAGAGATTGGGTGGTGCAGTAGATGCAAAGACACCAACTCCCTCACTCAGTTTATGGATTGACTGGTCTCGGTGTGAGAATATAATTTAAAATTCCACCAACCAAAATATGTGGTAATTGCCATGATTCAAATGTTTCAATTGGTCGATTGATTCAATCCACTTTCATTTCTTTACGATGACGAGGAAACTGCCAAGAAATGGTGTTGTGAATTTGCACTAACCTGAGTTTAGGGGTCGTTGGAGGCTCGGGAGCCAACTACCACGCAGCTCTTCCTATTTAAAGGCTCCGATTCTCCCCGGAGATAGCATCCTTCCTCGGCTACTTCAATTCCTCGAGCTCGAGCTCTTCCAGGTTCTGTTTGAGATGGAGTCCGCAGCAGCACATGGCATTAACGGCCTCTGCCTCAAGGTCGACGACCCCTTGAACTGGGGAAAGGCGGCGGAGTCGCTCGCTGGGAGCCATCTCGAGGAGGTGAAGCGCATGGTGGAGGAGTTCAGGCGGCCGGTGGTGAGGCTGGAAGGCGCGACCTTGACGGTAGCTCAGGTGGCGGGCGTGGCCAAGGCAGCGGCGGTGACGGTGGAGCTGTCGGAGGCCGCGAGGGACGGCGTCCGGGCCAGCAGCCAGTGGGTGATGGAAAGCATGGATAAGGGCACCGACAGCTACGGCGTCACCACCGGCTTCGGCGCCACCTCTCACCGGAGAACTAAGCAAGGAGGCGCCTTGCAGAATGAGCTCATCAGGTTCATAAATAAATAAATAAATACTCATTCCTCTCCCCTGAATTAAACTGTTGTCTGAAAAATGGAATCTTTCTTGGTGCAGATTCTTGAATGCCGGAATATTCGGTTACGGCGAGGACTCAGGGCACACCATGCCGTCCCCGGTGGTGAGGGCGGCAATGCTGGTGCGGATCAACACACTTCTCCAGGGCTACTCAGGCATCCGATTTGAGATCCTGGAAGCCATCACCAGCCTCCTCAATGGCCACATCACCCCTTGTTTGCCGTTTCGCGGCACCATCACCACCTCCGGCGACCTCGTCCCCCTGTCCTACATCGCGGGGATCCTGACGGGGCAACCGAATGCGAAGGTCGTCCACCCGGACGGCGAGGTTGTCAGCGCCGCCGAGGCCTTCATGCTCGCCGGCATTGAGGGCGGGTTCTTCGAGCTGCAGCCCAAGGAGGGGCTCGCGCTGGTCAACGGCACCGCCGTGGGGTTGAGCTTGGCGTTGATGGTCTTGTTCGAGGCCAACGTGCTCGCTCTTCTGGCGGAGGTGACGTCGGCCGTCTTCTACGAGGTGATGCAAGGGAAACCGGAATTCACCGACCACCTCACCCACAAGCTGAAGCACCACCCTGGCCAGATCGAGGCCGCCGCCGTGATGGAGCACATCCTCGACGGCAGCGCCTACGTGAAAATGGCCAAGAGGCTCCACGAGCAAGACCCATTGCAGAAGCCGAAGCAGGATAGGTACGCGCTGCGCACCTCGCCGCAGTGGCTCGGCCCCCAAATCGAGGTCATCCGCGCGGCCACCAAATCGATTGAGAGGGAGATCAATTCGGTGAACGACAATCCCCTCATTGATGTATCTCGGAACAAAGCGCTCCACGGCGGCAACTTCCAGGGAACGCCCATCGGCGTCTCCATGGACAACTCTCGCCTCGCATTGGCGGCGATCCGAAAGCTAATGTTCGCGCAGTTCTCAGAGCTAGTCAATGATTTTTACAACAACGGGCTTCCGTCGAACCTCTCCGGCGGGCGGAACCCTAGTTTGGACTATGGGTTCAAGGGGGCGGAGATCGCGATGGCGGCGTACTGCTCGGAGCTCCAGTTCCTCGACAACCCCGTGACGAACCACGTGCAGAGCGCGGAGCAGCACAACCAAGACGTGAACTCGCTGGGCCTCATCTTGGCACGGAAGACGGCGGAGGCGGTGGAGATTCTGAAGCTCATGTCGGCGACGTACCTGGTGGCGCTCTGCCAGGCGATCGACCTGCGGCGCCTGGAGGAGAACCTGCGTGCATCATCGACGCCCTCGCACCGGGCGTACCAGCGGACGAGATGGTTGAAGGCGGAGACGGTAAGGGCGCCAGCCTTGAGGAAAGCCGCATGTGATTCGAAGGGTAATTTTGGAAAAAAAATTTGATAACCCTGGAATCGTAGAAAACCTAAGATTTTTAAGGTTTTGTGATTCCTGGTTCTATTCCCTAATTGTTGATGTGGCGGGAATATTACATAACCAGGAATCACCAATTACTTAAACCAAACAAGATTATCGCTGATAACCAACTAAGGTTATCAGCGATAACCCCGAACCAAACGCGCCCTTAGGGTTTTCCTCCACCTAGGGTTACCACTCCCTAGGACCTAAGGTTACCACCCCTTAGGATTTTTCACCTGCCTAACCGTAGTTAGGACTTTCCTGCAAGTTCA
The DNA here is from genome assembly GCA_037833815.1 of Zingiber zerumbet. Taxonomy (NCBI): domain Eukaryota; kingdom Viridiplantae; phylum Streptophyta; class Magnoliopsida; order Zingiberales; family Zingiberaceae; genus Zingiber; species Zingiber zerumbet. The sequence continues at coordinate 4,524,191 of JBBMJZ010413100.1, forward strand.
TTCGTATATGTTAGATAACAAATAATCTTAACTTTGAATCCTTGGCCATTATCAAAACTCGGGTTCGATCGTCGGATGTTTCCCTCACCAACAAGGGATCCATGGAAAGATGGTGGCCTCGTCATCAACATCTTTGACTACATCATCGAGTAATGGGGCAACGAGCAAGGACATCGCAGGAGGTTGACATCCAGCACAAAGCAACAGACAATTACAGGCGCGAGCAGCCCATAAGAGTGGAAAATGAAGGTTGTGGCTTGGAACATAAGGGGCTTTAATAAGTTCCTGAAGAATGGGAGGGTTCATCATCTCCTCAAGCACAAAGGTGTTCAAATTATGGCACTTCTTAAAAGAAGGCTCACATATTCTTTGTTAGATCTTATCATGAGGCGGAGGTTCGCAGGTATAGGGCAAGCTAATAATTTTGATTTGTCTAACAGTGATCGTATCTTGCTACTACAGGACTTACAACGAATTTCTTTGGATGTGATAGTCATGGAGGAATAATATGCTCATTGTAGTGTCCATTGTCGTATTACGAGTCAAAACTTTCTTGCCACATTTGTGTATAGATTTCATTCTATTGTGGCACGACGATCATTATGGAGCTCTCTTATGACATTGGGGTAGAATATTTCTAAGCCTTGGCTTGTTATGGGTAATTTCAACACTATATTAACAGTGCAAGAAAAGTAGGGTGGACAATCAGTCACCAATTATGAGACAGATGATCTAAACCGATTTGCACATGCTTGTAGCTTGGTGGATCTTCGATTGATAGGATGTATGTTGACTTGGACAAATGACATGGTGGCTTCCAAGCTTGATCAAACTCTTATCAATTTTTGGCAGATTATGAGAATTATGTGAAATTCATGGCTTTCAAATATCTTTTAAATCACTCATGTAGCATAGTCTCCACCTTGGAAAGGGAGATGGGGCTAAATAGGCCTTTGAAGTTCTTCAATATATGGGCATTACACAAAAGGTTCCAAGACTCGGTAGCAAGCGCTTGGGAAGAACTAGTTGATGGGAATGCTGAATATATCCTAAAGGTGGATACTACAAGATTGTAAAGCAAACTGAGATCTCTTAATAAGCATCATTGCCAACACATTTCGGATTAAGCGGAAAGCGTGAAAGGAGAACTAGAAGAAGCACAAAAACTTCTCTTGCCTAGCAATGGGGTTTCAAATGATTATAGGGCTTTGAGGAAGAAGGTCACACTTCTTATAGAGGCGGAGAAGATATTCTATTAACAAAGAGCCAAGAGTGAGTATTTAAATAAAAGTGACAAGTGTACCAAGTTTTTTCATGACTTAGTGAAGTGTAACAACAAGAGGAATGCCATCTTAACGCTCACTAAACAGTCCGGGGAGTTAACTTCAGGTTTGGAAGATGTTACAAATACATTTTTGGGGTATTTTCGAGGATTATTCGGCACAAAGGAGACATGTAACCCACTGATCAATAGCTCCATCACCGGCTAGAAATTGTCGGAGGAACAACGGAGCAGTTTGATTGTGCCGATTATTATGGAGGAGATCCGGACTGTGCCATTTGATACTGGGAGGGATAAGGCTCCTGAACCCAATGAATATAATGCAAAGTTCTTTACTTCAGTATGTGACACGATTGGGGAAGATGTGGTAGCTATGTGATGTTGCATCTCAACTGTTACTTGCACAAATCAAATTAATAATTTTTAATCAACTGAACCCCTTAACCTACACTAAGGTAGTATAATAGAGGACTAAGTTGACTCTCTCTCAAACTAATGACAGGACATTTGCTTGCAAACAAAATTGAACCAAGGGATTGTTTTGGGGTTTGTTCTCTAAATCTAATGCAATAAATGAAATCCTAACTAACCAGCAAAGATGAATTCACAGCGCAACATCACTCTACGCTATAGGCATCCCTTCTATAGAATAAGCATGCATAAAGAAATTAACCAACTATCACATCCAACCATTGAAAATTTTCCTGCATTGCATTGTCTTGCTATGACACAAGAATATCTATCAATAGACATAACATAAAACATAACAGGTACCACAAACGTGCATAAGAGAATAGCAACATTCTAACAAATGCAATTGTGCTAAACAAATTTAACAGTGATTAAACAACACCTAACTATGCATAATTGATAAACCTACACCACATTGTCACCTTATGATCCAAGTTTAGCAATCATGCATAAATAAAAAACCAAACAAAGTAAACAAAACCTAACAAAGTGCAAGACTAAATAATCTAACATTCATCATAACACAACTATAAAATCAAATGCAAAAATGAACTAACTTAACCAAACTCCCTTGTCCACGATCAACTCCAATCGAATACCCTCCGCCATCACATGAAGAACTCAAATTTGGAGCAACCAAAGCTGATAGACAGCAGCGAAGATGCTGGTGGACAGCTTGCGTTAACAACGACAATGGATGAATATTCCATCGAAACTGGACCACTCTGGTGGAAGTTGACCGGAGATGCGGATGGCAGTCAATCTCTGTCGATCTGGACATCTGTCCACATGAACCACGATGAACTTACTTGACTAGATTGAATGAAATCAGAGACTGTGGAAACTCATGGTGGAAGTTAGATGAGTGACGAGCACCCTTCAGAACATCCTTGCCATTACAACCACTTACGCAGGGGGCTCTTGGGAACTCAATGACAGACTGTGAATGGACTAGAATTGTGTCACTAGAGTAGAGACTGGACTACCGCCACTCTGAAGAAGTCTCTGCCCTTGCAACCACATAAGGCAGAGAACCTTGGAAAGGCGCCGGAAGGTGGAGGACAACACCCGAGAACCACTTCGATGAGATGGAGATGATCGGAGCTCGCCGCTAGTGCCACTGCCTTGAACCTTAGCCTTTGCAAACCACTATGACAAGAGTAGCAAGGAAGCCATGGAAGAAGGGAAAATGTAGGAAAACCTCTTCGGCGAGTTGAGCTTGATCGGGGGATGTCATCATCGTCGCCTGCCGGAACCTTTGCTGTCTCTCGCCGCGTAGAGTTGATTGGGAAATCAGTGATTTGGGACTACGAGGAAAATGCGAATAGTAAAGGGAAAATAAAACCCGAGCCGCCTAGCACTATGCCATTGCATGAAAGAATAAAGGGGAAGGGTTTTCCTCCTTCGATCCATGTTGTCCACTTGTGAGGGAGATGGATGAATATCTGGCAATCTGATAATGAGATGAGTGGTTTAGATCATTTAAAATTAAATTGAGACTGATTTAATCAAATGATCCATATAGCTCCATATCTGAATGGAGGGTTGGATGACTAGATCTAAGTGAAGGAACAAGATCTCTCTAGATCTAGATCAACGATTCATATTGATTCAGCTTGATCTCCTTCATTTGACCTCCAAATCAAGCCAAATTTAATCCGGCTCGACCCTATTCTATGACTGTTTGGATTTCCTATAAAATCACATTAAAAATATAAGATTTAATTCTACAATTAAAAGAAATTTATAATTAAGTCTAAAATAAATTTTTACTTATAGATCATGATATAAACACAAAATTTATCATACGGGAAGGTAAAAATATCAAGTCTAAGAGCCAAAATGATAGATAAAAATACTAGTTATCACTACAGTCAAAGAGTTTTTTCAGTATGACAAACTTCTCAAGTAATGGAACCGCACTTTAATTGCCTTGGTGCCCAAATCTGATCACTTGCCGCATGTAACTAATTTTCGGCCAATTTCATATTGTACGACATTCTATAAAATCATTTCAAAGGTATTGATGATTCGACTAGCAAAGGTTATGAGAAGTTTATTAAATCCAACACGAGTAACATTTGTTCAGGATCGATACATTGTAGAGAATATAAACCTTGTTTAGAAACTTTTGAGAAAGTATGCTTGCAAAAGGATATCTCCAAGATGCATAATCAATATGGATTTAAAGAAGACATTTGACAATCTGGATTAGAGCTTTCTTATATCGGCTCTTGTTGGTTATGACTTTCCTTGACAATTTCGAGGATGGATTCAAGAATGCATCTCCATGGTCATATACTCGGTAAGCATCAATGGAAGTATACATGGGTTCTTTGGTGGAAGAGGAGGATTTAGGCAAGAGGATCCCTTATCCCCGCTATTATTCGGCCTAGTCTTAGAAGTCTTCTCAAGGTCGTTGAAAGAGGCATTGCGATTGACCTGGTTCATTTTCATCCCATGTGTGATGAGGTATAACTCACTCACTTGGCATATGTGGATGGCCTACTGATGTTCACGAGAGCGGATATCCTCTATCGTCATGATATTGGAGGATATATTGGAAGATTTTGGCAACAAGGCCGGATTGCGGGCCAACCCATTGAAGTCCAACATTTATATGGCTAGTGTGGATGAACAAACTCGACAAAAAATACTACACGTCACCGGTTTTCAACAAGGGGAGTTTCCATTTCGATATCTTGGTATTCCTCTTTCCATAGAGAAGCTACATATTGCGAATTATAGCGCTTTACTTGAAGCAGTATCAAAGAAGGTGGTATCTTGGCCAAAGCATACGCTATCAGACGCCGGAAGATTGGAGTTGGTAAGTGTTGGTGTCGAAAATATTAGTTAATCAAATCTGTGTTTTGATATTGACAAAGGTTAAAAGGTAAGGGTTTTGTAATATAATACGCTTAACTAAGTGTGTAGGATAGTCATAGTTGAGGCTAGGAAAAGAAGTCTCGGTCAAGTAAATTAGGTAAAGAAGTCTTGGTCAGGTAGACTGAGCAGAAGTCTTGGTAGATTGAGGACATCAGGTAGAAGCTTTGGGTCACGGGCACAGGGTAGAAGTTTAGGCGAGTCGAGGATCGGACGTTTATGGGAAGTCCCGTAGTCAAGATTGAATGCTAAGCAAAAGTCTAAACAGGTCAAGAGGACCGGATATTTAGCAATAAGTAAACTCTCCTAAGAGTAGTAGGTACGAACGCATTCCCCGTTGAGTAAACAATAGGTGTCGATCCGACCTAGGGTTTCAGAGAAATCTAAAAATTAGGATCGGACGGTCCCGAGCCCGTCAAAGTAAATTTAGTTATTGATATATTTTATTATGTATGTTATGCTAACTCTATGTTAGTTAGAGCCCTAGAGCCAATCATTTGATGATTGTATGGACTCATTGTATCATATTCTTGTATATATAAAGGC
>JBBMJZ010413100.1:4604682-4617831 GCA_037833815.1 Zingiber zerumbet
TAGCTCCATGTCCAATGCTAGAATTTGTATCAAGTGTATTCCATATCTCAGAGAGAATTTCTTCAGTTATATGATCGCCCCTGATAAATAAATTATAAACTAATTTAGTAAATTTGTAACTACATAATCAAGTGTTGTCGTTAATTTGTAATTTTGATCAATTGAAACCACTATGAAGGGTTGAGCGAGGAAAAGATCTATATGATGTAAAAGCAAAGTTTTAACCAAAGATCACATTGAGCCTGATATCGATGATATCAAACCCACGTTGGGCCTGATATCGATGATATCAAACCCACGTTGGGCCTGATATCGATGATATCAGGCCCACGTTGCGCCTGATATCGATAATATCATGCCCAACGTGGACCTGATGTCATCGATATCATGCCCCTATTGAAGCAGACATTTCTTGATATCATCGATATCAGACCCCTATTAAAGCAGACATTTCTTGTAAACTAGGACCACCACTCACTAAACCTTAAACACTAAATAAAAATTAGTTAGCCCAACTTAACTAACAACCTCAGAAACTAACAAGAGTTAAATCGATTAAGTATTTGATTACATCATATTGCAGGTGTCGTTGAATATTTATTCCTCACACAACCAAAGGATAACAAAACAATGATTTTTTCCACCACCCTTTGCAACAATACTATAATTTTTATTTACCATCACTACCCTATTATGCAGTATTAAATCTATACATACATGTATAAATTTTTAAATGAATTCTTCTACTAATTTCCCTCTGGCAAGAAGTTTGTCCTTCTTGGCTAACGTTCTTAACTGCAGTTGTCCTTTAGTCTACTCTTGAAACTCTTACAGCAATATCCCAAAGCCCTAAATGGTATTTTGCAATCCCGCCAACCAGCACGAGCAATAATGGCAAGTGCAGGGTTCATATTTCTTTCATGTTTATAATATCACGCAGAGGGATAGAGGGAGAGAGACGGTGAGAGGACGTGCATCCGAACCACAAAGTAATTTTCAATTCTATCTGTGGCTTGGATGCTTTGGAAAACGGTGATTGAAAAAGGTGATTGCCAGAAAGTCAGAGGGGTAATCTGGAAATTAAATTTGTTAAATTGCGTCCTTTGCTAAAAACTAAACTATGATGCGCCTTTTGGTAAATACAATATCCAAGCGACGCCTTTTGGTAATTTGCTGTTTTAAATTTAATATATCCATGTAAAATTTTGAGACAACTATTATTACTGTCTTGATTACTTAGTATTTGAGACGAATTTTGTCACCGTCTTAAAATTTTTGTCTCAGAAGCCTAGATTTCTAGGGTTGGGAGGGGGTGGGGGGTGGGTTAGGGTGAGATAGGCCTAAGTTGAGATGTCGGTCCAGACACCTGAAAAGGGTTATAAAAAGGACCCTCAACTAGGAGCTCAACTACAACAATCTTCTATGCTGAACAACTCTAGTGCTGCTCCGAAACTCCGCCATGACACTACTTTGTGGTGTTGTCGGTATTATTATTCTTTTTATAAGCATTCAAATTCTTGTACTTGTCGAATCTTTAATGGATTCTCCAACGAAAGCGATTAATGATTGCGGACCTTAAATTATTAGCACAGACTGTGAGCCAAGTTAAAAAGAAATTGTGTTAGTATTGTTTCTGGTTATTACTTCGATATCTCTTGAGTTTTCGAAAATTATGAAAAAATGACGAGCGCTATCCCCTCTCCCCTCCCACCCCCCATGCTTTTCAATCCTACAGATTGGTCATTGAAGATTGTGGGCGGTAAGCAGTCAACTGATGTATATGTACATTCAATTGATAAAAATCATAATATATTTGAATTCGTGGTTTAATATAAAAGACATAGAAGGATGAACACTAGTAATGAACTCAAAAAATAAATAGAAGGATGAACAATCATTTGATTAGTCTCAGAAAAGAAGTAGAAGGTTAAATAGTCGATATACTTAGAGAAGAAAGAGAAGGATGAATAGTTGGTTCAAGGAATTGACTAACCAGCAACATAGTCGATTGTAGGAGCACACATTTGATTGAAGACCTTGACATACCCTAAAATGGGAAAAATACAATAAGATCACGCAGATTAGTCCGATTGATGGAGGACGTTCAATCAATCAATTGATGGTTGAAATCATAAAAAAATACTGCCGAATTTGCGCACAAACAAAAAAAAAATGCACAACAAAAGAAAAACAAAAAGGAAAGCTGTTGAAAATTTTCTACTCTGTTGTTCTCTGTTGAAGATCTTTGTACAAAGTCGTTCTTCTTCACAATGAGAAAAAGAAAACAATTTTAACTGACCTAGAGGATATACTGATCACTTTTCTACGAATCCGTATAAAGTATTTTGATTTATTATCAGCTTCTGTGCTTAAATTTATATCTATTTTTAGCTCAGGTCGGAAAGGAAAAAGTTAGTGGAATTTGCAGTGAGGACTGTGGAATTTCAATGTTAATTTTTCTTTACAGATACCTTTCTCCTAATCTCAAATATTCTCTTCCAAATGACTTTTGCTACTTCTCTTTTCATCAATATTTAAGTCCAATCAGCTGTCAATCTTTGAGAATTTGTTTCATCGAATTCCCTCGCTATCAATCTAATTAACAACAACCTTTGATTGCTTCTTCCCACTAACTTTTTTTTTTAACAAGCATTTTCATTCTAATTAGGCAAGGCTATCTTCCTTTCCTAACTTCTCTTCCTATAGAAATCAACTTTGTCTTGTTTGCCAATTGTATTTGTGCCTCTTGAAGAGCTACTGATGACTTGAACAATATGCTTTCTTCCTTCACAATTTAAATGCAATTATAAATTTAAATAGTGAGATTTGAAGTTGTTAAATTTGTACCGTTTGTTATATTTCTTATAAAATAGTGAGAGGATTTTAAAAGGTTGCACAGATTTAGAAAAGTCAATTAAAGTTTTTATTGGGATGAACTAATTTTTATTTTACAAAGGATGAGCCTTTTTACTTTTTATCAATTTATAATAAGGGAGTAGAATCTCATGTATTTTTGACAATTTTTGAAGTAATAAAATTTTCTTTCTAAGTCTCTGAGAGAGTGTTAATTTCCTCTAGGTGAGTTTTATTTTCTCTTGGGGATGTATTTATCCCTTGCATTTCATTAATTTCATCAAAGTTTTTAGGGAATTCTACTATTTGATGTTGATATTGTGTTAATTTGTATTAGAGATAAAATTTAGTGATTTCATCATAGCCGGGGATCGAATTACGGGAGCTTAGATGATAACCTGAATGTCCTACCGCTGCACCATTATCTCGGGAGCATGCGATGTTGCTTCCAAATTCACATAGAAGGTTGAAATTTGCCTAGATAAAAAAATATTCAAAAACCTTATCAGCATTGATATTAACTGATTTTTGAAAGGAGACTCATATATGCAGTTGTCCTCAAATACTTGGGATTCATCTCTTGTTCAGCTGGCCAGTCATTTCTGAACAAACTGGAAATGTTAACAAATTATATAATAGTTTGAAATGTTTTATTTATTTATTTATTCTAAACTTCAAGTTAAAAATTAAAATTGTGCATATTGAAATTAATTTCTTATCCTGTGACCCAAACCTAAGTATTCTTTTTCTGCCCTAAAACAATTTTAGCATTTGCCATGACCTGAGAATTTATGCACACAATATTGCTCTTATTGGTTCCATTTAAATTCATCCAAGCTTAATTTGTGCAAGTTTTGAAAATTTGGCATTCTAGTGTTTGATGCATATTTTTTAAATCTCCATAGTTTCTTTAGAACCCTTCTTATGCGCAAGAGAGGCCTCAAGCAGAGAACACGACCTGCCCATATTATCGGGCATGACCATATCCCATTTCGGACGTTGGCTAGGGAGTCTCCAGCAGAAATACAACCTTCCCTAGCATAACCATGGTGGTGGGTGGGCAGACGAGTTAGGTTTTGGGGTCCTGTTTTAGGTGCAGAAACATCAATAAATGCCTTTTCCGAGACTCGTTTTATATTTGGATTTTATTTTCGTCTTTTGGATGGTTAGAGTTTTTGAGACTATTTAAATCATAGCTTAGTTGATTTTAGGCACTTCTTGATCAATAATATTTTTTGTTGTGTCGTTTTTTGTTCTCTATTCCCTAGTATTTTATCGAATCAATATATTTTAGAAGATTGTTTATGATATTCATACATGAATCAACAAAATCGATAATTTCTACTACATTAGTTGGTATCAAAGCCAAGTATCTTGTGAAATCATGCTACCAAGAAGACAACAATGTGCCGACAAAGCTTTTGATCGTCATATGGAGCAACAGTTTCAAAAGATGGTTCACAAATGATTTAACTGGTTGTAAAGAGGATGACGGTGATATTGGGAACCTTGAATAGAAGAATCCTGTCCAATGCAATAACATCACTAGACAAGCTTGAAGGAGGAAGAAAAAGTTTTTGACGAGGACACTCTTAGGCATTGCAGAGTATCAAATAAATTTGCTCGCGACTTCAATCTCTGACAACAAGATCAGTCTATCTCCATGACTGCCTCTAAAACAGTAGCAGTAGGACTACAAAGCGGATCCTTCTCTACAGGATCTTCCTGGAGCATAGCAAGGTCCGGACAGAATCCAACCTCGACGAATGACCCCTTCATCAATGACAGCGGAGCTAACATCTCTCGTAAAATACCATATCAAATAATAATTAAATAATAAAATTTAATAGGCAAATAACCTTAACAGAATTTTTAGGATTTTTTAGAAATTTTTTGAGAATTTTTCGGAGCTCGTATGACGCATGTTAAGGGGTTAAATTATTGGGCTAGGGAAAAATCTGGTTGGAATACCCAATTTAAATAGGAGTCGATTAAGTAAATAACGTAGGGTTTAATTTAAATAACCCTAAATTATAAAAAGGAAACCTAGGTTTCCTTAATTAATTAACCAATTCTGTTTATTAATCCCTTACCGAGCCCTAAGTTCCCCGTTGCCAAATCCTTCCTCCCTCACCCTCTCGCGACGCCACCCGATCCTCTTCTTCTTCATCTAGCTCGTGCCGCCGCCTCCTTTTTTATTTCCTCTTCCTCATCTTCCACTCTGCCTCCTTCAACGAGGATCAGTACCGGCGTCCCTTTTGCCCTAGCTAAGTCGGCCGTGTGAGAGTCACTCCGATCTCCTCTTCCCTCCCGAGCCGCACACCGCCGCCTAACACCGCCACCCTCTCCGACCATTGTCCAGTGCCGAGCCTTCCTCTCTCGATGCTCTTGGTTTCTCCTCGTCTCACACCGTCGATCCTCTCTTCGCTGAGTTCAATAGCCGCATGACCTAAGCTCCGTCGGAGAGGGAACTACTGATTTGGGGTAAGCTATGGTTGAAATCATATTAGTAGGAATTGGAGTAGCATTTTCTGTATAGGGTTGCAGAGATTTGGGTTTGATTTTAGTTGTGCTAATTGGGGTAGTTGTTTCTGGCAGCAACTTCTCCTAGGGCCAGCTACTTTGCTCCAACAGCAGATCTTCACCTGCAGTGAGTTATCGGTTGAGGCGTTCAACTCAGGTGAGTTTTGGTTTGATTTTGTTCACGGATTTAAATCCAAAGTTAGATGGGGAAATGATTGGGATCGCCTAACCTAAATGGATTAAATAATTGGTTAGTTGGATTTGGATTAGAATCTGTGATGGGTGATGCTTATAGTAAATCCTAATTAGAAGGTGGAACGATTAGGGTTAATGAAACTAACCCTAGTTAATCAATGGATTAGATTTAGTTGGGGATTTGATTTAGCTAATTAATTTATGTAATTAGCTAAATCTGTATATCATGCATTGCAGGACTATGATCGAGACGAGCGTCTCGACGTGGGATCTATTTCGGATACGATTTTCATTTTTGAGGCGGGTACTTATCTCTTTTGATATGGTCATTTTTTATATGCATAGTAGTTTATAGCTAGTAGTAATGATTATGTTTACATCTGCTTGGTATGTCACTACTTTGTTCTTGTAGTCTGCCTTGATAGTTATTTGTTATGTCTTCATACTTATTTTCTCTTGATTGTTGCCTTGTATACTCCTGTTCATAGATATAATGGCATACATTGCCCTACTGTGTAGCAGTCTTGTTATTTGTCATATCTGATTTGTGTACTTAGGTTTATAATTCCTAGATCATTGTATGTATTTATTTTCTTTTTAGTGCATTTTATATGGAGGTGTATACTGTCAGTATCTATATGTTTAGTATCATGCATCATCTTGCATGATTGCATGCTGAGCGATTGTCGGCTCAATTATTGTTGAGCACATCGCCAGTTATATGATCTGCACACACAACCACTCATGGTGTAGTTTGCTCTATCAGGGCTCCGCTGGTCCGCTCACGGGTAGTGTGATTGCAGTGTGGTAGGGACAGGGATCTCTCCTCTGGACTGTCTCAGGGAGATGAGAGTATTGAGCTCCCCCACTCTGTTTGGGGTAGGAGGATATGTGCACTCCGACAGCACCCTGTCCACTCGGTCACTCAGGAGCAGTGATGGTAGAGTGTACAATTGTCATAACCCTACCTACTCGGTCTTACCATCGCGTGTGAGATGGTTGACCGGCGTCAGGGTGACCATGTCATTTTTGCATCATATATGCATGGATTTCATTTATTGTTTGTGATTGCTGTATTTTGGATGTTGCATTTGTTTGGGTTGCATATGTTTGACATGCATACATGTGGCATTTTGTATCTGACGACCCTTATATCCGGATAGGAGTTCCTGGTGAGTACAGTTTTCTTCAGCTTTTTCAGTTTGCATTTCCTTTTATTGTTCAGAAAACTGTACCGCATGATTATTATTGTTATTTATAACTTATTATGCATGTCTATCCGGCATCCGCTGGGTTGTTGAACTCACTCCGTTGATTTATTTTCCTATTTCAGGTTGAAGTCGTCAGGAGGTTCCAGTTGCTAGTCCCCTTGTCATAAGAGTTTACGTATTGGACTTTTGGTTTTCTGTTTATTTTGCTTAGAGCTATGCTTCGGACTTGTATTGATTTTGCACTCTGGATTTTGTGTGGTTTGTTTTAAGGCATTGTAATGGTTGGACTTTTGCTTGCTTGATGGTTTTCTATTTGGTATGTTTTGCTACGCACCTGCCGGACGGTAGAAGAGGTAAGTTTGCATGTTGTTTTCAATTTCTTTTCGTATTGTGATGACAGCCGGAGGCTGATATATTATAACTGCGTGGATTGTTTTGTTTCTGTATGATATATATTCCAGTCGTGTTGGCTGATGATTGTGAGCCCTGAGGGCTATGTAGATAAGTTGCAGATTGTCACCCGTACAGGGAAGATGCTGCCGAAATTTCTTCTGGCAGGAACTCCCCGAGGCGTGACAATAACTCCCTCATTTCATACTTAAAAGATAGAAATCATGGCTGTTCATGGCATGCATCTTCTTACTATCAACACCTATGTGATAGTACCAAATCCTGAGGACAGATATTTATTTTTTCTAACAAACCAACATTTTTTATTTCTTTTTTATCAAAAACAACTTGGAAATTCTAGTTGTCCAATTTCTCACAAATCTATGAGCTCTGAAGTACTCAGATATTTTCCATTTCCAGTACTTTTAGCAAATATAAGTAGAGAAACTGTTCTGTGATGCAATATTGATGCACCAAGTATGTCATGATTGTGCATTATATAGTTTCTGTGACTGGCTAATTGAGAATTTTAGTAAACCTTCATGCTATAAAAGCATAGATATTTGCATTTATCCCTGGATGACTATTTCAGAAATTTCCTTTAACAAACAAATTCTCGGTGTAAAAAACACGTGTATATCTCCTGTTGCGGCTAGCATATGAAGAGCATGCTCCAGAGTCCAGATTAATGATTCAGCATCAAATCATGAACAAAACCTTGCACCTTACACCTTACAATCCCGTACTAAATCCATTCTAAAATAAATGTACAACACGGAAGTCTGCCCAAGTTGAAATTACAAGGAGTTGGTCATGTTATGTAAAAGTAAAATGATGGGAAATGTATACTGATTGGCCAAATAATAAACTACTAAAACACAGGTTCTTGATGTATCTATAAGACGGTGCACCTAAACTATCAAGTTTCCTTAATAATTTTTTTCTAGATTTCACATATAATATAGTAAGATAATTGTAGTTTGTAGTAAGAACAGAAAAGGCTATACTAACAAAGAAAAAGACAACAAGATTCACAAGGCAAAGAATATTACAGCAAGGCGCCAAGTCCGAAGAACATTAGAGGCTTCACGTATACAATTCATTTCAGCATGGGCAGTCGAGTCTCTCCTTTCTTCCACTCTAAATAGAAAGTGACAAATAAGTTGTTTAATAAAATAGATAAAAGAAATAAAGGATTTATGCTTACAGATTGAATCCACGAGCAATTATCTTCCCTTGATGCACCAGCACAGCCCCAACGGGTACCTCCCAGATGTCTGCAGCTTTCTGTGCTTCTACCAGAGCTTCCCTCATAAAAAACTCATCATTTTTTCTCTGCTCACTCTCGAGCCTGTATGCTTCTTCCCAATCTTCAAATGTTTCTTTCAGTACTTGCTTATTCCTTTGAAGTTTTCTCCTATTTATATTCCCATTTTTTGTCTCATTTTTATCAACTTCAGATATTTTATCTGTTATCAGATTTTCTTCCACTTTGATGTAGCCAGAGCCCGAATTGGGTATGGTAAGATTTCCTGTATAAGATATTCCTTCATCCATGGAAACTGAAGGGGCAGAACCAATTAGTGGTGGTACTTGGTAAGATGGAATTGTACTAGAAGTAATATCTTCTGATCCCTTTTCATTATCAGCCAATTCTATCTCTGTCGGCCTTGAATCAATGGAGGCACCTACTGATACATTACCCCCTGAAACTCCCATTGAGGTGGATTCAGTGATTCCCGACTGCATGACTACAACACCTGGTGCTTCCAAATTTCCCCCAGAAAAATTTGAACATGCTTCATGGCCTTGTTCAATAGGGCCTCCAACTGGCAATAACTGTGTCAAATCACTGCTTTGTCCATTGGTCTCATTATCATTATCGCTTGCATCTTGACCAGAAAACCAAGCCTCACTGCCTTCAGAGGAGCTCTTCTTGCCTGATTTATGAGTTGAAGTGTGAGGTTCAGCACGACGGATCCAACCCATCCGAATAATATCTGATATGTGTGTCCACAAGGACCTAGAGGTTCTTCTAGCATTAGTATTTTCTGCAGTTGAAGTAATTGTTGAATTAGCATTAATATTTTCCGCAATTGATGTAATTGTAGAATCTACTATTCCAGCAGATAAACCATCTCCCCCCAGCTCTTTCCTAGTATCTTCTTGAGAAATTGTGTTTCTAACATCCCACACCTCATCTGATGGACCTTTTATTCCAGATCCAGACGTAGATCTCCTTGGGCTTTCCTTTATGTATTTGTCATCTTTGTCTTCTGACATGACACCAAGTCCACCTAACTGCATGGACATAGTTTCTTGATGGCTTTTACTATGTGTTTCTTCTGTCGAAGTTTCAGAAGACATTTTAAAGCTTGACGTCTCCTGCCTTAGCTTATCCACAAAATCATCAACATACATTGCAGAAGAACTCTCCAATCTACTAGCAGAACCCAGTATATCACCTTTGACTAGGTATATCTCATCTTTACTAGTTTGTTTATCAAATTGTTGGATGTGTGTGTAATCAGAGCTGGAGCCACCCTCTGGAGTTTCATGGAAAGAGATTCCTTGACTTTTAGATTGTGAATTCTCTCCAGTTAAAATGTTCGCTTTCATTTTCTCATCCTGCACCAGTGACAATGAGGAATTCTCTTTGTGGTCAACAATTCTCGTATTACAAATCAATTGTGAATTAGCTTGTCTCTGAGGGGCCGTCACTGAGTGCTGAGGTATTCCAGTATCCTTCAGAGATTCTCTTCTTGAAAAGCTTTGACCAATGTAGAGATCATTTTTTGTAACTGAATTATATTGGATTTGAGCGGTTGACATCCTTCCACTATCTTTTGTTGACAACTCAGAATTACAAAATTTTGTTCCAGTTTCACTTTGTGAAACGGATTGCCCATAGCCTCCTCTTGATTGGTTTTGGTGCCTCCCTGCTTGATAAACTAGATTCACAGTTGAAGTAGAATAGTCTGCCTGATCATCTATCCTTGATTGAGCAATAACTTCTGAACTGTTAATCTTGTTTTCCCTTAACTTTTGCCCAGAAAAATCATTTTTGTACTGTGCATCAAGTTCCTTATGGTCAATAATCTGTTGGTCAACTTGATCTCTTTTATCTCTTGCTATGTGAACTGAAATTAATTTATCATCTGTCTTCTTTACCATCACTTGCTCATGTTGCCTCTCTTCATTTGAGGCTGTCAAGATGTTGCTACTTTGGATTTCCTCTATGCGCCTACGATTGTGTACATGTTCTGTTCTTTGACCACTTCCAACTGCTTTGTGATCTAAGTCAATATGCTTTTTCAAGGTTGATATAGAAATGTCCTTGCTCTCCTTCCTTGAATCAAGCATGTTATGTGAGATTGTATTAACATTGTCTTCACATATCTCGGACATTCTCAAAATACTTTGAGATCCTTTGCTAGACTCGTTTCTCCTAGAAACATGATCCTGATTATGAAAATATTCATTACTGACATCAGTTCTCAGTTCAGCCTGTCCAACTACTCTTTTGTCTACTTGGTGATGCTGCTTCATTGCAGATGCTGAACTTTCTGCCATGTCAAACTTACTTTCATCAACAGATTTCTTGGATCTAGCCATCATTGTGCCATACTCATGCGTACCAGACACAGTTTGAAGTTCTCGTGATCCTTTCCTGGACTCCAGCTCCACAACTTTTTGTCTTGTATGCTGATCTTCACGTCTTCTTTGAGATGAAACACTCAGTGAAGAACCTTTTTGCACTCCTTTGTCAAGTTCCTGGTCATTTTGTTCAACTAGTCTCTGATACACTTCACCATGCTTCTTCATCAACGAAGTTGAATGCTTCTCATTGTCCACCCTTCTCAAATTAACTGCATTCTTTGAAATTATAGCTACATTAGTATCCTCATTTGGCATGGAGAGTCTTGCATAATCTCCACGTTTTCTCTGTGAATTTGCTGCCGTGGCATAGACTTCTTCGCTGACACAATGATCATCTTCTTCTCGATGAGCTGAACCTATTAACTTAGTCCTTGCCTTTCTACTGCGGATCCCCACATTGTAATTTCTCTCTACATAATCTGATTCATTGCTTGAGTCATAACTAACATCATCCTCCATTTTCCGGACTTGATAAACCTCTCTTCGCATAGCATTGAATTTCTTGCCACCACACGCCTTCTTACTTTGCGAGCTATGCTGTGCTTCACGGCCAAACTTTCGCTCCCTATTCTCCTCGCCACCGTGCCCACACGAGGGGCAGACTGTGCTCGATCCAGTAGTCCTCGCCCTTAAAGATCGCACCTTTTGGTCACCAATTGATTTGATCTCAGCTCCTCTCTTGGCATACCGCCTCCCACGATCGAATTCAGCATAATCCGCTTCGTCCTCCCAAGTCATATCATCGGAGTCTTCTCTGTAGCACTCCCGAAAGCTTTGCTGGGAAGTCCGACAGCAACAACGACAGCCCTTACAACCTCCTTCCTTAAGTAAAAGCCTTGCATAGCGCGGCTCTCCATTGCAATTGCTCGTACTGGAATAGATATGCTCACCATGCCCAGTGAGGAAGGTTCTCAGAGGCGACCAATAGATCAGGCTGGACCGCCTCAAGTAGTAGCCATAGAGCAGAAATCTAGGATTTAAGGAGAGCCCTTGGAGCGAAAATTCGACACCGCCTCCATCGTCGAGCAGGGAGACACGGCGAGAATGATAAAAGGAGGGTTTTCCCCTCACCGCAAGGGAACTACCGGAGAAACCACAGTACATGGGAACGCGTGAGGATACGGAAGAGAAAATACGGGGACGTACCGGAAGAAGCAGCCGGTGCTTAAGATCCGGCGAAGGGCGGAGCAGTTACGTTGCCCGAGGAGGATGCTATGACGCCAGTGAGCTGAGAAGAGAGGAGCGACGAAGGGAGAGAGCCCGAAAGGTGAGGGAACGAACGGCGGAGCTTTTGGAAGTCCGGCGGAACGGGATCGCGAACGCCATGCCTGGTGACAGTGTCGTCGGCTAGTGCGGTCCGCAGTGGCGTAACCGGGTAAGAAGACAACCGAACCGAAACCCGGCCCAATAGGAAATTGGCCCGGCCCAAATGTTGTCCATAGCTGAACCGGGACACCTTCACACATTCCAATTTATCATGTATTATAATTGGTTTATCTAATAATCATATATTTTTTTAATGTTAATTTTTTTTCCTCCTACTAAAATGATCTTTCTCTAAAATTTAAGTATATATTTTCATAATTGAGGCTATTTTTTATTTAAAGTATAAATAACAAGGTAAGATTCTTTTAATAATTTACTAGTGATCGGCAAGCGTTACGTGCGTAATATAATTCTAAGAACCAAGAATTAATTATTTGGGTATGCTAGAAAATATCAGTAACAAACTATTGTAATAGGCTTCCCTATGCAAAAAAAAATAATTTAATTTAATATTATACTTATCTTAGTAAAAAAACTAAGAAAAACATATTTTGAAATGATGAGAAAAATTCATAATAGTTGAGTCTCGAGTCTAGATCACTGTTTCGCTCATGGAATTATTAATAAACTTGGAATTATTTTTAGTGTGAATAGAAAAAAGGATATTAATATAAATTCATTTTAGGCTTCACCAAAGTTAGTTAGTAAAGGAGGAAATTTTTTAATAAAATAGTAAGATCGGCAACACGCGTTGCGTGCGAATTTTAATTATTTGGGTAAGATTCGTCAGACCCATGTAATAGTGCAATAATGTAAGGATGATGCTCAAGAATCTCAGCAATAAACTTCTGTAACAGACATCCCTATGCAAAAAATTAATTTAATTTAATATTATACTTATCTTAGTAAAAAAAACTAAGAAAATTATATTTTTTAACATATCGGCCTAAAATATTTATAGAAGTTTTTTTGATCGTAGTGTTGTCAATTCTAAAATGTGGGACTAAAGAGAACTATATTTTTTTATATAAAATAATCAGAGAAAATTAAT